>VWZP01007210.1:697938-762065 GCA_013396995.1 Dicaeum eximium
CCCTGCCCCGCCTGCCCCGTATCCGCTTCTCCCTGAACCTGCCGGCCCCGCATCCTCCCCGCCCCCGTCCCGGGCGGCTCCGGCATGGCGCAGTTGGAGCCGGGGCCGCGGCTGTGTCGTGCCCATGCCGGGCGGCCGCTGGAGCTGTTCTGCCAGGACTGCGGGCGCTGCGTGTGCGCTCTGTGCCCGGCCCTGGGCGCGCACCGCGGGCACCGCGCCTGCCTCCTGCCCCACGCCGTCCGCCGCTCCCAGGTGAGTGCGGCAGTGAGTGAGTGCCGGGCGCCGCCGAGCCCGCCGAGAGCGGGACAAACCGGGAGCTCAGCCGGCATCTCCCTGATTCGTGGCTATCCCCTCGCTTCTGAAACTTGCGCCGCTGGCTTTTCTTTGGCTAGGGTGTGATGGTGGCACCTGTGCAGTGCCACAGTGCGCTAAGCCCATCTTCGGCCGTGAGCCTCGCTTTGCTTGCCTTATAAACACTTTGTGGAGTTCGAGGTTTGTAGGCTGTGCTGACTAGCAGAACAAAGTTTCTGTGCTTTCTGTACTTCAACAAGTGTGGGAAATGGGCTTGTAAAAAGTTTTTAGAGTTTAATAGAAGGTTTATGTAATACACATTTGTATGCAAACTTTGAGATAAGAAAGGCTGACGTAGAAATGCCACAGAATAAGACAGATACTGTTGAGAGAGTAATGGAGCTAGAAAAAAAATTCAAACTATGGCCTTGCAAATAAAACCATATACTTTAGAAAAATAAAACTATAAAAAATGCATTGTAGTAATTGGGTCCATGGGTCCATGTAGTAATTGGGTACATCGAGTCCATGAAGAGTAATCTTAAATGATTAGCTTTGAAGTATCAACAGTATGGTGTGGTTCAAAGCTGATAAACCAAAAAATGTTTATAGTGTTTTGTAGTTAGGAAATTGTTAACTTCTAATTGTGATAGTGTGAATTATAACATGTATATTGTCTCACCCTTCGTATAAAACTGAAAATGAAATAAAAAAAGTTGTGAAAACATCTCTCAGTTACCCCATCTCTAAGTCAAAAAATAATTAAATCAAACAAACAAGTGCTTTGCAGACCCCGTATAGACAGAGTCAGCCTGATGTCACTGCACAACGATATGGTTTGTGTATGAAAAGGAAAGAGTCAATAAGTCACACCCTGTCCACAAAACAGGTGTATAAATCAAAAGACAAGGAGGAAGTGACTTTGCCTGTTAGGTCACATGCAGCAGCATTTTATCCTCAGACCTTGTATGTGGACTCAGAGGAGTGTGGCTGCCCCAGGGAATTTGTTTTTATTGACAGGCTGGAAGAACCTTTGACCTAAACATAGATGCCTCAGGGGAAGAGGACAGGTCTTTTCTGTTTACCCTCTGGCCCCACCACTGTAGCTGGTGAGATCACAGTGACTGCCCGTGCACAGTTCTCAGACAACTCCTCTGAGATGTTGTGGGTTAACCCCAGCAGGCAGCTAAGCACAACACAGCTGCCTGCTTATTCCCCTTCCTTGCCCAGTGGCACAGGGGAAGAACACCACTAAAACCAAGAAAACTTATGGATTGAGATAGAAATAAGTTTAATAGGAGAAGAAGAAGTGGAGGGAAGAACAAGAAAAATGATGCAAAGGTGGACACTCACCATACAGTTCCTGAGCAAAAGACAGGTTACCCACCTAAGCTCCCTGCTTCCAGTTTGCTGACCATGAGGTTACATGGTACTGATTACCTCTTTGATTAGGAGGGGTCATCTCCTGCTTCTAGTCTTTTGTGTGCTCACAGTATAGTCACATCTGAAACACAGTACCACAAGGGTTGCTGTGAGGAAAATTACGTCCATCCCAGCCACAGCCAGCCCAGGGGTTCTTCCCTAAGATTCTTTTCTTCATCCCAGTGCAGCTGCCCGCCAAATATCCTCAGGAGGCTTTGCAAGCTTGCCAATACTCCTGCTTGTAGTGTTTTACTTGGAGATCCTGCCAGGAGGCTTGTTGAGGCCTGCATGCTGTGGTGCTAAACTTGGGAGACTTAAAATACTGTAACACAGGGGTTTGATGTTCAGAAGCTTCTTCTCTTTCTTTCTTTTTTTTCTTTCTTTTTCTTCTACAATTTCAGAAAGTTCCTTCCCACTCCCTGTGTGATATTTTGGAGCAGTAATACAGGAGATTTCCTACAGAAAGGACTAGGAAGAAACAGTTCCTACAGAACTTCCTGCTTGGAAGTTCACACAGATTGTGAGCCGGTAGACAGGTCATGATAAACTCTTGGAGCATTCCTTTGCCCTTCACGTTAGAGAGCATTACAAGGGCAGAGGGCCATTAGTGGCCATTAGTGGCCATTTCTGGCGCTAGGCTGCCACAAACAGCAGCACAGAGCAAACCTCTTATGATGTGTGAGCAACGCAGAGCACTGCACCTGCCTGCTGGTGTGTTTCCATCCAAAGTGTCCCTCTTGCAGTGGGAACTCACTTTAATGTTTGTGCTCCCTTCATGACAGGGCAGCAATGTGGGGGTGCATGTGGGGATGCATGTGTTGTGCAGTGGCAACCTGATCTGAGGCAAAGTGCACAAATCTACAAATTGTGCTGCTTCTCTGGGGCTCTGATGGACAGAGGAAAGCACGTGCTGTTGATAAAGACCTGTCTCTGCCAGATCAGGAAGGGAGAGGGGTAGAAACTTGTACTCCCATGTGACCCTCTGTCCCTAGGAGGTATCTGCTGACATCTACTGGCTTAGGGCTGCAGAGATTTTAGGCATGGACTATCAATAGTTTTAAGAGATGGTATTTTGATTAGTGAATTTTGATTTGATTAGTGAGTTTGCTGTGAGCAGTTACTCAGTTGAGCCCTTGTGGCATGACATAGCCAGGCAGCACTTCTTGCACTGAGAATCTTCCAGCTCTTTCAGCAAATCCTAGCTGTGAGTGCTAAGAAGACATGAGAACCATTGTGCAAGGTCCATCAGCTGCTTCATCCCTGCATCAGAGATTGTTTAAAATCATCAAAAAGGATGCTCCCTGTGCTCCTGAATGCAGCACACAGGATCAGCATTCTTTGCAGGTGATATGTATCCTGTGAGCCTGACTGGAGCTCAGAATGTCATCTCAGAAATCCTTGCTTTTACAGTGTTTTCACTTAAATGAGTTAAAGCACCCAGGCAATCCCTAAAGGAAGATTTTTGGAGTTGATTCCTCATTGCTGGCACAGTCTTCAATTGGTAGGCAGCAGCTTTTTAATGCAGTTCTATAAAGAAAGTAATGCTTACTCAGAAATGCTTGGGATTGACATAAATAGATGGCCACTGGTCATAAGTAGATGGCAAATAGCCATTGTTGTGATGTGTACTCCTAGCAAAAAAGGAAGATGGGGTTTTTCTCTGTGCTCTTTGTCAGTCCTTGAGGAAAACAATGAGGTCTAGGTTGCAAAATAAACTAAGGAAGGCTAGTATCTGGTAGAAGTTCTGAATCCTCTAGTGGTGTAGAACTCTTCTGGTTCTTCAGGGACAAGACTGGAAAACTGTGGCTGGAATAAATAGCATGAATGTCTTGTGCAAGAACATTTACCTGCTTGCATGGATTTATCTGTGCCCAGGGCCTTGCAGATGCAGAGTCTCTGGCTTTTGCTGGGACCCCATTTTCTTCTGACTCTGTCATACTCAAATGACTAACAGCATGTGTTTCCTAAGGAGACACATCAGAAATGCAAACCATTGCTCATGAAGCAACTCTTTATGCCCTGTTTGTCCATGCTGCAGAGTTTAAGTGCTGTGCTACCCTGAGGATGTTGTAGTGAGCTGGTACATGTGCATGCAGGTGTTCTTGACTGGGTCTCAGAAGCAGAAGAGGACACTGATAGCAGCTGCTAGCTTACCTGGTATTTACTGAGGGCCTGCTTTAGTGCACTGAGAGCGTGGGGCAGCACTGACTGTATCCTTCATGCTACTAATGACAAAAATGCATTAGCAGGCACACTAAGACTGTTCAACCTGCTGGGCAGAGGGCAGCCAGTTTCAGGGGGCTGCAGCTGAGAAACCGGAGCAAGACATAAACAGAACATTGATTATGCTGTGCTGGGCACACTACAAGTGTCACAGATACTGTGGTGATTACCAGCCATCCTGACACTATTAGATGTTGCAGACATTCAGACTACAGCATCACTGTAGCAATAGTGGGGTACCTGATTGGTCATTTGTACACTGGGAAACATCCCAAACATTCACTGGATTTTGAGTCTAAATGGAGCCTTCCACTTACCCTCTAAATAAAAGTACTCAGCTGCCTTTCAGCTGCTATAGGCATTAGCACGTAGTCTTGAAATACACAGCATCACAGATATAAAGATGAAAATATTTTTTTCACTTTGGGTTTCTCTGTACCTTAAGAAGGTGGTGCTAATTTGCCCAGCTGTCTAAACCTTACCAGTACAACCACCAGGTGACAAGCTGAAATCCCTATGGTTCATCACTTTACTGGCCTTAATAAGTCTCATAAAAAGGCCATTACTTTGAGTTGCACCTTCCAATTCGGAATATTCTATGATTCTGATACAGAGTATTTCAGTACCCCCCTATAGGGAAATCAAGCTAGATAGTTGTTTCTGGTTTTTTACAGGTGTTGTTCTGAAACAGTGTTTTATTTTGTTTCATTGTTGTATAGGAACTCATGGTATTGTGCTTGAAGAATCTAGAAGAGAGAAAAGAACAAGAAGATGGCAACAGAAGGAGCATAGAGCAGGCTACAAATTATGTGAAGGTAAAGTGTGGTTTTGTTCACCACTTGATGGTCATTTTCCAAGGGGAGACATTTTGTTTTCTCTGTAGCTATTCAAAGACCCAGCCACCTACTGCTTCTCAGGAGAAGAGTGTATTCCCTGTGCTCATCACAATAAATTACACTACCAAAGAGAGGGAGGAGGGAGAGTCTCAGAGACCTGGTCCTCATTCCTTGATCAGCTCAACATCTCTGGAAGACCAAGGGTGAAATTTTTGTGCAGAGGAATAGTTGGTAGCCCCAGCTGCCTATGTTATTATGGCTACACTTACGTACCTTGTATTGCACTGAACTGCATTATTGAATTTTCTGGATTCAGAGATGAGTAAACACAAGAACAGTTCTGTTGATTCTGGCTTAAGAATGGGAATGTACGCTAAGCTGCACCTCATTTCTCATTTACAGAGCATGAAATTACTTCTGCTCTAAGGAGCGTCTCTAAGCAGTTCTGTCACAGAAATGTCAGTAAGAGCTTGAGGGGGCTTTAGAGACTTGGTCTGATGCCACTTTGTTTTGGAGGCTTTCTCTTCCTACCAGCTACTTGTCTCCAGCTTGCTTTAAAAGCAGTCAAAGTCTTGCTACTGAAGGACAAGGTCTGCTTCTTGTTGTAATTGGTACCCTGTTAATTCCAGCTGAAAACAGATTTTTTGACATAAGCAGGCATCTTGGAATCTTCCCTCAATCTTTTCCATCCAGACATCAGCAGGTAGATCATGTCTGCCCTCCCTTAGGGGGCAGAGACATGTTTCTGAAGAAATGGAGAAAATCAGTAAAATTCAACCAAAACATAGCACTGAAAGCCTGAAAGAGAAATGTCTGAAATGTTTATGGTCTGTTGAGCAGGGGGGAGACATTCTTCTGCTTTATCCATAGGTACATGCTGATATGATCAAACAGCAGGTGTCAGAAAAAATGACTGAGCTTCAGTTACTTCTTCGGGAAGAAGAGATTATGGCAAAAAACTTCATTGATGAAAAGACTCAGCAAGCCCTGGGAGCACATGATCAGCATCTGAGGTCCTGTCAAGAACAGCTTGCAGCTCTAGAGAGCTTCACACATCGAATCAGAAAAATACAACAGGACAGTGATCCTATTAGTTTGCTGGAGGTGGTATTGTATAGTCTCTTTCTACCTCTTTCCCTGACAGTCCTTGGTAAATTTCTCTAGTGATGTCTTCTATAGATCCTTCTGTATGTAAGCAGTGTTTTTCTCAGTGCTTTTTAATTTCGGTGAACAAATTTGGTTCCTGATTTTTGAGCTATTAGGTCTTCCTGCTATGGCATTGATTTCAGGTCTGTATGAAATTCATGTTAATTTTAAGCACAGATGGAAAAGACAGATACATGTCTCTTAATCTTGAAGACAAATTCTGTATCAAGTCTTTCCTTGCCAAGTGTAATATGAAGATATGAGAAAAGGCAGCCCTCCAGAAACCTCAGGAGGGAAGTTAAAATGTATCGTTTTCTTAATTGCAAGAAATCCTAATCACCATAAGCAATAGCCATCACTTCACTGGAGGGGGCAATTATTTTCTTTTTGCCTGCAGATAATGATCTTCACGTTCCTTGGAAAGATTGTGCTGCTATGTGCTTACGCCCTGACACAAGACAAAAGATGCAATTTCTTACAGGATGATGCCTCTGGAGCATTTTTGCATCCTTGCAGTGTCAGACTTGAGTTTCCATTACTGTGATACAGCCCTGGCATTCTGCTGTATGTGCTAGCAACACATCTCCACACAGAAGCTGCTCTTTGTGATTTTGTGGAGATTTCCTTGTGGGGAGGTCGGATTTTATTCTTCAGATTGCTTTTAAAACCTAATGGTTTGATTTTGCCATTGATGGGATTTCCCACAAAGAGTCCTGACCAGGCTAAACTCACTTCCATCCTGGAAGGATCTCTTTTAACCATGGCTGTTGGGTTCTCCATGTCTGGGGTGGCTGCACTGGCAGGAGGACTTAATGGGCAGGCTAATGAGCTAAAAGGCAGGCTGATCTCAGCAAAGCTTGCCTGTTATGGCCCATAGCTTTACCTAGTGATGGAGATGTCCTTGCTCTGTGGTGTATGGGAGCTGGGACAAAAGAGTCCTTTCATGTCATGGTCTCTGCTAATTGTAGCGTTTGGCTTTCTGCCCTCAGAAATACACAGAAATTGAGAAGGAAATTAAGGAATCCACACACCTGTTAGAAGAGTGGCATCCAGTACCTCTCTCGTTTGAACACTTACTTAACCATTATAAACACTTCATCAGAATTTTTCAGTCCGTTCTACAGAAACCATTGGAAGCCCGGCTTAAAAAAGGTACCTGGGAGAGTGCTCCGAATTTTGCTTTCTTCTGCTCTCCTTGCAAGTAAAGTGTACCTTTTAAGTAAAAACAGGACTTTTTACCAAGCTGTCTGGAGAAACAAGAGTGTTTCGGGCATGGGTGCTGCTTTCTGACAGCATGGCTGTAATGCTGCTATAGCAGTGGTGATTTAGGAACATAAGGTTTCTCTTCCAACTCTGAAAATGATCTTTGGTTTTTATCCTGGTTTTTCCCCCCCCCTGTTCTATCAGGTGTTTCAATACAATTTAATGCAGTCCATCATACCTATAGAATATCTATTCTCTCAGTTGCTTACAATTGGGTTTAAGTGCTCTGGCATTGGGGTACCTCTAAAATTTGAAAGCTTTTCCTAATTGATGTACCTGGTGATCTGTCTCAGTCTGAAAAACTGGATGATTTTTAGTACTGTAAAGCTCAGCTAACATGTTCTACTTAGAAATCCTTTTGTCTTTGAGCTGTTATTTCATCCTTAAATGACCTTTGGCATGATTAAGGCAAGGAGTTTTTCCTAATGGGACACAGAGCCACAAAGCTAAATAATCATGGGAAAATCCTGCTGCTTTTTGAGTGAGCAGGCAACACTGGCCATCACATTTCACCCAGGTGCCTTTTAATCCCTTATCAGAGAATTGCCACCGAAAAGACTGTAGCAGGTTGCTGGGGCAAATGGTCAGATCTGATCTGAAAGTCCAGCGCAGGATGTGTGTAGGACTGCTAGAAAGCATTGTGGAGCTGCTCTGCAGCAAGCACCTGCAGCATCTTCAGCTGCCGGACTATTTTCATCTGATAAGGAATCAGGTGTGATTACTTGGTGGTGTGCTCAGTTGTGTATTTCTCTGGCAACACTGGCATCTCCATGCTATCCAAAGAGCATAATGCTGAAAGCATACAGACTGAGTAGCCCCTCCCTAGAAAAAGTAACATAGTTTGTCTATGAAGTTGGAAAATGACAGTAGAAAAACTTCTCCCTAAGATGTCCCTTTTCATCTTTTCCCAGACGTTTTCAGTAGCCTTAATCCCACTGCAAAGAAGGAGCCTGGGACAGTGCTGAAAACCATGACTCCTATCGATCGGTTGCTTTTCTTAAAACGTGAGTACGATTACACTAGAGTCCTAGAATCTCCTGAGCTGGAATGGACCCACAAAAGTCACTAGAGTCCAACTCCTGGGCCTGCACAGGACCATGTGTCTGAGAGCGTTGTCCAAGTGCATCTTCAACTCTGTCAGGGTTGGTGCTGTGACCACTTCCCTGGGGAGCCTGTTTCAGTGCCCAAACTCAGTTCCTGTGGGGAACCTTTTCCTAATATCTAACATAAACCTTGCCTGACAGAACTTCAGGCCATTCCCTTGGGTCCTGTCGCAGTCACCACAGAGAAGAGCTCAGTGCCTGCCCCTCTTCTCCCCCTCACAAGGAAGTTGTAACTGCAATGAGGTCTCCCCTCAGTCTCCTCCAGGCTGAACAGACCATGGGACCGTAACTCTCTGTGGATGGCTTCTCCTTATCCCATCACCATGAGTGACCCAGATTAGAAACGTGTGGAGGCACCAGTGTTGGTGCCCTGCTGGGATTCCCTTGGCACAGCTTTTGCAGTCCCAGTGTCCCTGGAGCTGTAGGCTCTCTGAATCCTGCCCTTAGCCCAAATGGCAGCTTGGTGCCGTGGCTGAGGTGCCCATCACATTGGAGGCCTAGGTTAGAAAGGTGTGGAGACAGCAATGTTGGTTCACTGCTTGATGCGCTTGGCATACATCTTCCAGCCCTAGTGTCCCAGGAGCAGTAGGCTCTTTGGCTGGCTGAACCCCATCCCTACCTAACGTGTGTTGCTCAGACTGGAATGCCTTTTCCAGACCCAGTTTCCTTGGATCTCTGGGCTTTCTGGCTGAGCCCTAACCCTAAGTGTAAAGCAACCTTGGTGCTGTGGCTGAGGTCCTCCATCACCATGGTTGGTCCAGATCACAATAGTGTGGGGGCAGCAATGTTAGTGCCCTGCTGTGATCCCCTTGCCATGCTGTTTCCAGCCTCTGTTCCTGGGACTGCAGGTTTTCCCACTGTCCCAAGACACTGCCAGCTGTGGGCTCCTTTGCAGGTGTTTTGTAACTTGGACTTCTTCCAGAGGTTATAAGAAATGTATCAAGTATGTTTATGGCTTTGACTGCAGATGCAAGATCACCAACCTGGGAATATGACAGCATTCACCCAAGACTGAAATTGTCTGATGATCGTCTCGAAGTAAGCTGTAGCTGGAGGAGAATATTTTATCCCTGTAATCCCCAGAGATTTGATAAATTATGGCAGGTGCTAAGCAGAGACGCATTCCTTTCTGGGAGCCATTACTGGGAAGTTGACCTGCTCCATGCTGGAGCAGGCTGGTGGATTGGCGCAGCCTACCCTACCATCGGCAGGAAAGGAGACTCCGAAGCCTGTCGTCTGGGCTGGAATAGAGAATCTTGGTGCCTTAAGAAGTTTGAAGTTGAGTACTGGGCATTCCACAAGGGAGAGAGAATCCCCATTGTCATAGAAGATGATCCTGATAGAATTGGCATTTTTCTAGATTATGAAGCAGGAATCCTTTCATTCTACAACGTTAGCGATGGCATGGCTCATTTGCACACCTTCCGCTGCAGGTTCACAGAACCAGTTTATCCAGCCCTGAGACTCTGGGAAGGGTCCATCAGAACACGGAAACTAACATAAAAAACAAAGCTAAAATAAAGCCTACTATTTCATGCCTTTTCTATTAATGCCACTTCAGCAATTACCTACATGAATTAATCTTCATTGTATCAAAGTTGTAATTATGATGTTTTAAAAGGCAACGTAAGTTTAGGAAAACTAACTGTGATTTTTAATGTATTTTTTTTTCAATGAGGGAAGATGGCCTTTCGTAAACGATGTTGATAAACCACTCAAAGTGCTGTATGTACTACTACTGTACTTTTTTCAACTTGTAACAGTAAGTTCAAGAAAACCAACTGTATTTTTTAATGTATATGTATTTTTATGTATATGTATTTTTCAGTGGGGGAAGATGATTTGACTTATAAATGGTGTTGCTGTACCACCTGAAGTGCTGTATGTAGTATTTTTCAACTTGCAAAATGGAGTAAGTTTTTTTTAATGAACTCCCTCCTGTCATCAGCCTGCAGAGGCTGCAATTGTGTATGGCAACAGGTTTGTTCAAGCTTCAAGATTATATACTGCATACTGTTATCATTGATAAGGTCAGATTTGGATAATAAATGCACTAAGTGAATTAGCTCATATTTAAGTGTCATCTTGGAAAAATCAAAGACTGGCACTGACTCTTGGAAAGGTCTCTTCTGAAGCTGGAGCTTCTGTGGCCACATTTAATAGTCATTAGCTGGTCTTACACGTGACAGAAACTCTGAATTGGACTTCTGGGTGGCCCTATTCTTCCCATTGAGTGGAAGCATGAGAAAAAGCTGTGTACAACTCCTAAAAGAGGTTGTACATGTCTGCAGAGCTCACAGGTGCAATAAAACACAAGGCCAGAGGTGTATTTGTGGCCTGTTTATCTCTGCGTCCAATCTGCAACGTTCACATAAAACTAGGGGACACAGCTTGCAGGTTTCTGTATATGGATATTTCTCCCCCCCACCAATACATTAATTAATTAAAGTCCTGGAAATTTCTGGAGTTTTTGCTTACAGCAATCTCCAGGACCAGCCCAGAGTGGAAAACCACTACTACTTGAAACTGGTCCAGTAATTGTACAATGTTCAAATACTAAAGGCCCGGCATCACCAGTTCTGGCAAAGGCAAGGTTTGACCATAGGCTGAAATACAGAAACAAGAGCTTGTTTTATAAGCTAAATTTATTGTCAAATTTTGAAATTAAGAAAAAAAATCTTTCAGCAATTGAGTATTTTTTTTAATGTAAGGCAAGCATACTGCATCAGTCACAGCTCACATATGGTCAAGTATATATCTCAACCTCTGCTTCCCCATTTAAAGATATGAATACAGTTTTCTCAGAATTGCACAAGGGTAAACATTTTGAAAGTAAACAGTTTATAGGTACAAAACCACTCACCATTGAATTCAAGATACTTCACCAAATCCTGACAAAAAGACAGCAAGTTCCAAATAACCATCACTAGTAAATGATTCCACCACAGAAAAAAGCAAATGAATTATTGCAAAGCAGTTCTGTGCTAAGCAAGGGAATCGAAGAATGACTGGTTTGCAGCTGCTGCTGTATGGCTCCCTTCTGGTCAAGGGGAAGAGCAGCAGGCAATAGGAATGGCACTGCATTTCTCACTTGGAAAGTGAGAAGCTGGGATGCAAGAGCAGAGCACACAAAGCCTGTACTGACCATCATGCTGAAGCATAATGGCGTGATACAGTCAGGCAGTCAGTCTAAGCTATCTCACACACCAGTGTTGGGAGAAAAATCCCAATACAGAGGATTTGTTGGTTAGTACAGGAAAAAAAAAATGTTCAAACTTCACCAGCATTTGGCTTCCTATCTGAGAAGTTGCCCCCCAGGACCAAACAGAGGCATCCAAATGCTCTGCAGAATTGACTTCATATTCCAAACTTCACTCAACTTGCAATAGATGCTTTTCACAATTTCTGAAGCACAGGTTAAACTTATTTTCACTGATTCATCTCAGATCTTCTTTTCTTCCCTGCTCAATCTCCCTGGCTTGCCTTTTGGCCTTTCAGTTCACAAAAGGCTCTCCTGCCCCTTAAATGGGATCTTTCTAAATATCCCTATGCTTCCTTTCTGGGTACTGCCTCTTGAGAACTTAGCTTTCTCAGGAAGCCCATTTTCCCACGGAATACAGATTCCTGCAACACACTGCTTTATGATGATACTTTCAAGACTTTCATCTTAAAAAAACAAAATCCATCCAGGTTGCATTTGTAGTTTTCTTTTCAGTGTATGTAAACTTTCACTTATCTCTTTCACTTATCTCTTATCTCAACTCCAACCAGATTCCTGCTACCACAGAGGTGAGGCAAATGGCAGAAAAGAGACGAATATCAAAAGATTCAGGGCTAGGACAATTCAAAGTGTAGACAAAATTTTCATGATTTACTGTATTCTTAACAGAAAAAGGAAGCTGGAAAGCAACAGACTGTGTTCTTGTATTTGGCAGAACTCCAAATTAATCTAGGTTAAGTGGAATGGAGAAGAGAGGATCATGGTATTTTGTAGGCACAATGCTATACAGTTTTTAATAACATCTTCATAATTTATATCCCCTTGCTTCTGAGACTTCCTGCTAATGAGAACCTGAAAATTCTAACCTGTTTGCACCTTCATAATTTTATCCCTTTCTTGTAATCTACCATGCTGCTATTCTCAAACATGTTGCATGGTAGTACATTGAGAAATATGGAATGGAGTGCTTCGGTTTAGCACTTCACTTTTTTTACATGATTTTCCACTACTTGCTCAGTGATGGTTTCGTCTTCTTCAATATTTTTTTTAACCTTCTGGCCCACCAGATCAAAGATGCATTCTGGGGGAAATCCCTTCGGCTCTCCCACCTTCACCGTCAGCATGTCAAGTGTCAATATTGCACCTTCAGGAATTGCCACTTTTGCCACTACCGACTTTCCCAGCTACAGGGAGGGAAAAAAAAATAATGTTCAAGTTAAATACATTGCTAGCTTAGTATAACAAAAAACGGATAATAAATATTCTGCAGTTATTTGAGAACAGATTGTGTAGAACTGCCTTCTCCATTACTTACTCCAAATGAAGATTAATTCAGCATGGTTACTTCCACAGTAACTAAGCTGCCAGGAACATGCAGTTGTTCCCTGAAACTGGACAGTGGCTCACCGGAATTTTTCAAAATCACAATGGAGGGAATCTGACTAGAATGACTGGTATTTTAGCTTAGTGTAAAAGCAGCTCATATACAATCGTAGAGATATTATTCCTATAACTATTGCCAAGTACCTGGCACACCTTGAGTCCTGTGTCCAGTTCTGGGCCCCTGACTACAAGGACATTGAAGTGCTGGAGTGAATCCAGAGAAGGGCCATGAAGCTGGTGAAAGGTCTGGAGCACAAGCCCTGTGAGGAGTGGCTGAGGGAGCTGGGATTATTTAGCCTGGAGAAAAGGCAGCTCAGAGGGGACCTTATCACTCTCTACAACTGTCTCAAAGGAGGCTGTAGTCAATTGGGGGTTGGTTTCTTCTTCCAAGCACCAAGTGACAGAACAAGAGGAAATGGCCTCAAACTGTGCCTGGGGAGGGTTAGACTGGATATTAGGAAAAATTTCTTCTCTAAAAGGGTTATCAAGCACTCAAACAGTCTAGAACATGGAAGCAGGTGAGACATGATCACTGGAGTTATTTAAAACATGTACACATGGCACATAGGAACATAATTTAGTAGTTGGATTTGGCAGTGTTAGATTGGAATGAATGACCTTGTGGGTCTTTTCCAATCTAAATGATTCCATGCTGTTACTCAACTTAGTTAACCACTGGATGATAAACACAGAATTCTATTAAAATCAAAACCGCTAACATTATGCAGTGTGAAATTCTGTAAGTGCAGAGGCAGAAACACTACTGCAAGAAACAATTTGCAAGCTATTTTTCTGAATATAGAATTACAGCTATAGGTCTAAACTAGCTGCAGGTTTACACAAACCAAAATCAAAAGTTACCTTTTCATTGCAAGCCATTTCACAGGGCAAGAGTTGTTTGATTGGAGAACCCATTGCTTTTTCCACAGTACGGATGGCTTTCACCAACTCTGCCAGTTCGTTTGGCTCCAGTGATGCTTGGTGGTCACTTCCTTTCCATGTTTTGTCCAGAGTCACGTGGCGTTCCAGTACTTTGGCACCCATAGCAACAGCAGCCACTGAAATGGCGATGCCGGTTTCATGCCCCGAATAGCCAATGGGGATATCAGGAAAAGCTGACTGATATGCCTTGAATCACAACAGAGTTGGTCTGAATTACCAAGGCAGCAGTTTCAAAGACAAATCAAATTTAGCAGTGGTAACTGCAGTGGACAAGTACTGTGCCACAAAACATGCAGGTGGTTATGCAGAGAGCGCAACTTTTTAAATTCAACAAGTCACACTGCATTACCAATCACCACATTCCAAATTTGACTAATATTATCAATACTGACAAGAAAAAGGAAACATGTTTTCTTCTACAACATACGTTTCTCCTTTTAATTCAGTACTACTATTCAAGGCCTTCAAAGCCTGTATCAGTGTAAGTAACAGTAATAGTATCCTATTTTCATCCAAGAACCCAGTGGATTGGTTAAACTTAACCTGTATCCAAAACAGATTTCTTCAATATTGTATTTAAAATCTGAAGCAACCTTTTAATCCATGCATGCAGAACACTCACCAAATCCTAAAGGCACTTAAAGGCCATGCGTCATTCTATTAAAAATAATATACTAAGTGTGCACAGATCTAAGATAGTGCTTGAAGAGTGGCCAGATTGGGAAAACTTTCTTACATCACTATTTGGCATATCCAAGTAATATTTCAAATGAAGGAAACTATAGTAAGCTCTGATAGTCACAGGAAGCTTTTTTAACAAAGTTTCTGGTCTAGCTCCCTATTTAGAATTACATTCTCACTTCCTACACCTTCTTAACAACAACAGTCTACATGATTTTTCTTATAAACCACAAGGTTAACCTGTTAGCCATGTCATGTTTTCCTCCACTGAGCTGTGGATATGCCAGCAATATCCTTTATCACATTCCTCAAAGATGAGCTCTGCTAAAGGACCCAGTGGATCTTCTTTCTTCAGTGTGAATTAGAGGAACATGATAGACCTTGTAGCTTCTAATAAGCAAATTCCAGCATGCCTTAAGACCTGGAAGTATATCTCAGCAAAAGGACACAGCCCTTCTCTGCTACCCTACCCACAGCAGGCTCTGGGTTACTCACTGACCGATATAACACGGAGATTGACATCCTCTGGCTGAAGCGGGTACGCGCTGGTGCACTGCAGGAAGCAGAAGTTTGGATTGATGGGCTTCACAATCTGATAAACCTGATGCATTGTGTTCATCGACTGCATCCCACTGGAAATCACCATTGGGCGACCTAGCCATTAAAAAAATATGCACAAGTTTTGACCTACGTCTACAAGAAAGCTACCGAAGATTAAATTAAATTTTTAAGTAAATTAATTCAGTTAAACTAGAAAAGAATGCTGGGTAAAACATTATTTTCAAGCTCTGAGGATGAGTTTCTTTTAAAGAAACTTCAGATTTTTTCCCAAAAATTAACTGGAGGAAAAATGTAATAACTGAGCTACTGAGAAATTGTGATGTTCACCAAGATGGCTCAAAGAAAATACTTACCTTTCTTTGCAGTCTTTTCCAAATATGGAAAATTATTTGTATCTCCTGATCCTACTTTGAAAAATGGAACATCTAGTTCATGTAGAAATTCCACAGCCATCTACAAGGAAAAGAAATCACTGTGTTTTAAAACTCCACTTCAGCTGAATCAAAGGATAGAGAATTCTGTGCTCGGAAGTAAACAACCCTTTAACACAGCAAACCCAAAGCTTAATTAAACAAGTCGGTATTATAGACATCACCCCAAACATCACTGCTCCTGAAGAAACATTTGCTATCTTGACAATATCAGTTCCTGATTTCTCTCAAGGTGGAGTATAATTATGATACCTTCTTTCATACCTCTATTTTAGTGCAGATTTTTGACTGGGATCACTGTCTCAAGGCAGTCTCTGGTCTCCCACCACAGCTGGTCACACCAGCTGTACATTCTGCTGCTTAGTAAAAGTCAGCTCCACCTCAGCTTAAAGATGAACTTGTGTACCACTGCACTCCTGATTTTTTTCTCTCTTTTTTTAAACACTACCAGAGAGAGCAACTACCTGCAAATGCAAGTCTGCCTGTTGAAGATTACATTTGCTACAAGCATGCACACAGTTTTACTGCCACAGACGTTCTGCAGGTCAGAAATATTAAGCCACACAATGTTTAAAACTACAAGTAGTGGAAGAGATTCATCACACTGAAAGCTTGTATGAGCATATTAAGTAAGCACCAGGAAAAAACCCCAAAAGTGCCCAAAAAAGGGAAATCCAAAACTAATTTGCTTTTAGGAGAGATACTAGATAATAAAATATGCCAAAGCAAAGACTATAAAACAATTTATTTAAATGCCAATTATACTCTGTCTAAAAATATGTATGCTATATTGAAGACAATTCAAGAATTATTAGAAGCTTTCTCAAAATGGGTATTACATTAGTAAGTGGCCTTTTAAAAATTAGTATGTTACTGTAAGAAAACTTAAAATTCCAAATCTATCACAGGCAAGAGGTATTTAAATCCTCCATTCACCTCTGAGGAAAATAATGAAATAGTTACCTTTGTCCCCTGTCAACGACCCATAAAACACTTGTAATTTCTTCAGCTCTTTCCTTGTTGCAGGTACATTTACTTAGTGCCAGAGAAAGAATGCTAATGTCCACAAAGATAACCACTCAAAGATCATCTTAGTCTAATTTTTCTATCATCAGTATGAAGGGGATCCAATTTCTGGTACCTACGATGTGTAACACCTCTCTATTCACTATTTAAGACAGTTTATTCAGATGCATAAAGACAGTGGGTATTCTATATTAAAAAGGCACAGATCTTATTTCAGGATCAGGGAAAAAATTAAATATGACAGGTAGACCTTGTATCTAAGGCCACTCTTCATTAGGTAAACATCTCTTGAAAACTAGCAGCTCTTCTTTAAGAGATTCAAGAACCAGGAAGTAATTTCAAATAGCAGGAATGACATTAAAGGGAGTGGTTCAATGAGATCCTGCTTTGTCTCCAGTACACACTGGAACAGAATAGATAAAGAAGTTATTCATAGGCTTTTTAATTTATTTCACACATGACTTAAATAATTTCCTCATACAGTTAAATAAACAATTTAACCTCTTTGACATAACTGGACTTCTGGAGATTATGTTAAATTTACAGAAGTTAATGCATAAAAACTTTCAGAAGTTCATATATTCTCAAAGTGTTCTTATGTCAATTTATGTAATATTCTCTTTAAGTTCCAAACTCCTGTCTTGCAGAAACACCACCAGAAATCTTAAGAGCTGTGCAATGTAATTACTGCCCAAAAAGACGGCACAAACATGTATCAGTTCTGTTAATTAGCTGATGGAACCACACACAAAGGAGCACAGCAGAAAAAAATAGGGATCTCAGCAGCAGAGAAAAATAGGGATCTCAGCAGCAGATCTTAGCTGCTGCCTATAAGATATTATGTGTTGCACTACAGCCTTGAGAAACTAGAGGTTTTAACGTCAAAGAAGGAGTGTGGTGGGTTTCTTTTCCTCCCCAAAGGCACGTGGGTCTTTTAAGATCCCAGATTGAGAAGTCCAAGGCTCCTGGGTTAATTTACTCCTTTTGTAAAGGAGTGCATGTTGTTCAGCAGGTCTTCTAGACATGAAGATAGCAATGAAAGAAAAACATCACCACACTCTCTTTTCACAGATCTATTTCTGAATCCTTGGCACTGAGCTATTGCCATATACACAAAATATATTTGTCTATTGTCAAATGAAGAGGGAGAACAAATTATAAGAAATAAGAATAACACTGATACATCAGGAATTGTCTCTGACTGCAAGAGTGAGACACTGAATAGATCACCTTAAAACATTAAGTAAATCACATCTTTGTCCTATCCTGGATATGTCTGCCTGCAGAAAGCCAGGGACATTGCTCTGCTGGCCATATGCAAGACTGGCTAGCTTACTTCTGGTAAGGTCTCTTTCAGTTTGGTTCTCTGTATTTTCTAGGCTACAAAGAAAAAAAAATCTGTAATCTCTCATCTATACTGAAGTTCAAGTATTACCTGACCTTCACAGCTTACACATTTCAACTGTATGTTGCATTTGTTAATACTGCCACTACCATCATCCTGAGGCAAGCGATGTGCAACAGCTTCCAGCATAGATGTCTCAAGGGGGAACAGCAGCAGCAGGTGTTTCGTGGAGTTGTGCAGACTGTGCAAGAGCCCAGTCTGGCAAAAATCAGTAAATGGTTCAGCAGTAACTGGGCAGGGTACTGAGCCACTCCATTAGGTTAGTAAAAGAAATAGGGGCATAAACACTTCTGCTGCTTAGAAACACCACAGAGGTCTATTAAACAACAAGGAGGGAAGAAAAAAAGAGGGAAATAAAAGGGATTAGATCAAAAAAGGAATCTGGTTTAAATGCAGAAGGAAGTTTGATATGCTTGAAGCCAACACACCAGAGGGTAGTCTGATTGTCATCTTAATCTACACTCTCAAAGCCTCAATTGTTTATGAAGGTCAACATGAAGCCTTGTCCCTAATATTATTTACTGTGTGTAAGTATCTCAACACATGTGGCAAGTCTTCCAAAATATTCAGTCAACCACTGCAGAGACACAAGTGAACTGGCAAATTACTCTAGGTCTCTCAGAAATTGATTGTCCATATATTCTTTTTATGTAAGAATTATCACACCTAAGTAATACCCAACAGACACAACAGGCAGACTCCCTTTTGTCATTCCAGTATGGCTTACAGACTCCCTTTTGTCATTCCAGTATGGCGTACATACCTCATCCATGCCAGAAGCTGTGAAGAAAATGCCAATCTCCTCTGCATACTTCTTCAGCTCTCTGTATTGGTCATGACTGAACTCCAAGTGGCGCTTGTGCTCCCCGTAAGTCTTTCCCCAGGAGTGTTTAGAGGTGTAGGGCCTTTCTAAGGCTTTCTTGTTGAATTTGTACTCCAGTTCACTCTTCTGGAACTTAGCACAGTCTGCTCCGCAGTCCTGCAAAACAAGCTGGTGCACACTGAGTGGAAGTGCAAGTGAAACTGCACTCAGCCTAACTCTGAATGCAAGGAGTAACTGATGTGCTCACCTGTAGTGGAGTTTTTACATTATCATCACAGCAATCACAGAAATGGTACTGAACAGAGAGTGACTGTGGACCTATACACACATGAACCCTTTCATTTCAAAGTCTTGATACACTTAGTAGAGCAGCCGTTAAGAGAAATCATATTAAACCTACAAAACTACTTAGCTATGCATGCTGCTTATTTGAAGAGTTGACTTCTGCGGTGTTTTCCCCAGATTAGCTGCCACTGATAATTTTACATTGAAAAAGGACACAGGATTCTGTGAAACAAACAGTATGAATCTGAAATTCACAGAATCATTAGGGCTGGAAGAAACTTTTAAGATCATCCAGTCCAACTATCCACCCAGCGTCACCACAGTAACCCCTAGATCACATCACCAGCACAAGACACCTCTTGAACACCTCCAGGACTAATAATTCTTTTGAAGTCACACAGTGAAGACATATCCTTGTCAGTGCAGTCTTCAATTACACCCCAGTCACAGAACTGAATACACCATGCCCCGAGGTGTGATGATGTGTCATTGTCTATCCAATGGATGTAACATCGAATTTGAAAGCAGTTTGGCTGTCTTACTGGATGACACAAGCTTTACTGCAATAAAGCCCTAATGTCAACCAAGTTAAACTGGAGGTTCATTACAAACTGTTTAGCAGCTGCCTGATACTTCCTAAATTCCCTGTGAGCTCATGCCCCAGCCGCGGGGCTGCAGCCTTGACACAAGATCTCAGAATGAATTAGTTGGAAAAGACCTCTGAGATCGTCGAGTCCTTGAGGTGACTGAACACCACCTTGTCAAACAGAGCACGGCACCAAGTGCCACGTCCATTCTTTCCTTAAACACCTCCAGGGACAGCGACACCGCCACCGCCCTGGGCAGCCCATTCCGACGTCTGTTCAGCCCTTCTGTGAAGAAATTCTTTCCGACGTGCAGCCTTACCCTCTCCGGGAACAGCCTGAGGCCATGTCCTCTCCTGCTGTCTCTGGCTGCCCGGTAGACGAGATCCCCACCTGGCTACACGCTCCTCTCAGGGAGTTTAGAGAGTGATAAAGTCACCCCTGAGCCTCCTTTTCCCCAGGCTGAACAACCCCAACTCCCTCAGCCGCTCCTCACGGGACAAGCGCTCCAGACCCTTCATCAAAGTCAAATGCAAGGGTCTCCCTGCAGACAATCTGTGTTTAGAATAAATCCAGGCCGCGCCCCGGCGCTCTCGCTCACCCGCCTCCCCTCGCACGCACCTTGACCATGCGGATCATGCGCTTGGCGATGTCCAGGTCGCCCTGGTGGTTCTGCCCGATCTCGGCGATGATGAAGCAGGGCTGCTCGCCGCCGACGCGCCGCCCGGGGCACAGCTCGAACTCGCGAGCCATGGCGAGATGGCGGCAACCCCACGGCCCGCCCGCGACTGCGCCGCCGCTCCCGGCCCCGCCGCGCCTCCTCCCAGCCGCAGCAATCGTCGCCGCCGCTCCCGGTCCCGCCCCGCCTTCTCCCAGCCCAGCAATCCGCGCCTCCGCTCCCGGTCCCGNAATCTCCCCTGTCTCACCTTGAGGCCATTTCTTCTTGCCTCTCACTGTAGGTCCGGCAGGAGAGACTGACCCCCACCTCACTACACCCTCCTTTCAGGAGTTGTAGAGTCTTGGTTCAGACAAACTTTCCGTGATGCATGGAAATAAATGGTAATATGTGAAGCAATGACTAAGCCCACAACTGAGGTTATTTTACTCCAAAATCCTCTGACTGACATGCAGATACACTTGTGACATTCCAGGCCTGTCTGTGAGATTTTTAATGGAACTGAAAGTCAGTTATTTCAATTGTTCCTATTTTATGGTACATGTCTGGTTTATGGAGGGTTTTTTTGTTTGTTTGTTTGCTTTATCTGGTTTGTTTTGGTGGGGGATATGAAGCTGAGTTGAGTCTCATTGACACACAATGTTAGTACCACAGTTACAGTACAGTAATTCCTTTTGCTGGTAGTGACTGTTCCCCAAGGAGAACTGCATCCTTCTGACAGACTGCAGTGGCTGATTGAACACAACCAGCAGACTCTAAGCTGTGTAGTACTACATGAGAGATAGCCTAAGAAATTGCCTCAATTTCAAATTAGAAATGGCCTTGATGAGCGATATACTGCAATATGCCAGTGGCTCTCGAAAAGGATGCTGTCTTTTACAAAGGACTGAATTTTGTAAATTATGGTGAGAACCCCATATAGATACAAATTTTTTCTCTTTGTGTGACCAAGAATTGCAGACCATATAAAATGCTTGTATCTGTATAAAACTAGCCAGTTCTCTAGAAACCGGTCAGTTACCTGAGGCTGTCTCATAGACGAGAAAGTTTCCTAACAACAGAACTCATACTAACCATTTTGACTGGTCAATTACATTGACCACAGTCACAGGTGGATACAAATGCTTTTTTAGGTGTAGCTTTTTTAGGGGTGCAAACTGACTGTTACAGAAATAGATCTGAGTAAAATACAGTCCCTATAAAAAAGGTTGCATTTATGCAATGGGTAATACATACTTGATGTTTTATGAAAATTTTCCATAGAAAAAATAGAAGGTTGAAACTATACTGCAGGTATTACTGATGTACCCCATATGGGCTAAAACAGTATAATTTCAGGAATTACATAGAGTTGAAAGCCATACTGTAATCTGTTGAACTTTAGGATACTAAAAATTCACAATTTATGAAAACACCTGACACTTAGTATTGGCTATGCAAAACAATTTGTAAATGTAACCTTAATACTGCATGCATAGCAACACTGAGAATAATTATAATGAAGTTTACCCCAAAGGTTTGCTGATTGTAAAAGCAGCTCCTTAAGCGTTTCTTAATTGTAGTTTTTGAAGCAAGCCTCTAATGTGCTACGTCTCACTGAATTTTACTTTACACTTTAATATACCACCTACCCCATGAGACATTTCTCCAACTAAATCACATGGCTTGAGGCTAAAAGCCCAGCTTGTTCTTGTAGTTCCTTAGGTGCTCTAGGTTCTTCCTGCACAAACATTTACCACCAGCTCCACAGAACAGACACACCCTTCTTTCCTGGAACAATTTCCTTGTTCAATCATTAGGTAAAGAAGCAGGAAAAAAATGCCTCCAGAACACAAGTAATTAACTTCTGGAATAATTTTGCAATGACATAATAACATTTTGCATATTATAGCTGAAAAATGACAGAAGATTGACCACCTGTGCTTTTAATAATTAAGTATTAAAGCAGTAGAATTGATGGTAACATGATATGCGGTGATTAAAACACTAAAGTAAGAAACAAAAATAATAGGACAGAGACTGTGAACCATTCCAACCCAGTCAGTTTTACACTCCTAATGACGGTCTGGCTGCAATAATTCCAACATTGTGTTCTGTGAAACTGTGTTCCTGTGTGACGTCTAAAACCCTGGTTCTGTCGCAGGTTTGTCTTTTATTTCAGTGGGAGAGCCAACTCACACGGAGGATTTAATGGATGTATTTACAGACAATACTGAGAAGCATACAGAGAATACAATGGAATACTTCCAGCTGGAAGGGACCTACAATGATTGTTTAGTGCAATTGCTTGACCATTTCATGGGTTGTCAGTGTGATGATTGTCACACTGATAGTTATCACACTAGGCAAACTGAATTTATGTGCAGTAATGCTTTATTCAGGAATTACAGAGCTTGAGACAACAACTGCGTGTAGTTTATGTACTCAGACACAGACTTCTATACAGCCCTAAAGCTTGACAGGCATGATAAAAGATATTTGAAGAGCCTTGGTCCTTGAAACAGATAATGTGCTTACAGCTTTGACATAGTTTTTAGGAAGAAAATTCCATCATAATCCAGTGATGACCACCATTTGCCAACAGCAATTCCTTTCAAACACCAAGATCTGGTACATTTCAAAAATGCTCGAATTTGTCAGTGAATTTTAATTCTCTGGTCTCCTTTCGATATACTTTGCAATTCTGGGGATGTTAACTTCCCATGGTCACATAATTTACTTGTCTTATTCATAAACGGTGCATAAACTACATGTGCTGGTTGTTTGATTGCTTCCTCACCCTCGTTGTTATGTCTAAAGAAGTGTTCTGAGCACTTTAGATTATAATTCCTCAAGAAACAGAAGCTGCCTGCCAGTGAGATGTTTATAGTCTTGCGGCCTCTGTTTTTAGCCTGTGTACCTATTTTCAAGGTCTCTGGTATTATCCCACGGTTAAACTCTACATCATAACAAAAGACACTTGGTACCCAACTTCAATTTGTACTGAGTAAATTCACTCAAACTAATAACAAACCTAGCAGCCCACCGCTTCTTGTGGCCTTGAAATGCTAGCATTAGTTTACTTACTAGCAGTGACAGTATAACTTTTTTATTGGGCCATCCAGACCATAGTGACAGGCAGTACATGTCCTTGACAGCAAGGATTTGATTTCTGCAGATTTTCTTTATTTCAGCCTGACATCTGAATTTTAGTTTTCGCAGAAGTTCTGACAAGCTAAGAAGACCAGCATGTTTCCCTTTTGCTCTGACCAACTTTCTCATGCAACTTTGAGAACAAGCCTGTGTATTGTGAATGAGTCCTGATGTGCTAATAGTTCAGTAAATTGCAGTAATAGATTGACTTGTCCTTTCACCAGGTCTTGTGGAGTTAAAGTAACTGTTTAAACGACTTCCACAGGAAGAAGTGAGACATGGAGACATGGAGATTGCATACAATGTTTGGAGGGGTGGCTGGGATGATGTGAATGAGACAGCTCTTACTGACACAGTGATTAAGGGCTGTAGAGGCAGGAAGGGATTCAGAAGGGAAAAGATATAAGGAGAAAACTAGGGAAGAGTGACAGAATAAAGTGATATTGGCTGATACTGGGCCAGTGGATTGCTGAGAATGCAGATTTTTTGAGAAGCCCAAAAATCTAAGGAGCATTAGAAGCTGGACTGAAAGCTGGGAGACAGGGGAACTTGAAGGGTACTGGTTTCATGAGAAATGCTGCTGGAAATAGCAGCTGAGGGGACTGAGTCATGAAAATCAGTCTTTCCCTAGTGCTATGAGTAATATGAGACAAATAGGACTATAAATAAGGGGTCTGCATGAGAAGAGGCAGATGATGTTAAACATCATCTTTTTTCCCCTAAAAAATCACAAGCAAAGGACTAAGATCCACTAGAACATATTCAAAATTGGTTAAGACCTAGAATTTAGCTAGAGGCCTACCATCAGTATATTTTCTCCCTCCTGCACAACTGTCTTCTCTCCTGCAGTTATTTTCTGAGCTGAAGGAACAGAGATCTCTATATTCCAACCCTGTGTGTATCACTGACATGCACTGGCTTGCAATTTTTGACTCGACAAGACACATGATCAGGGCTATGACACAAAGCACAGTTTTAGGGCTATACAATCCTTAAATGGTAGAAGCTGCTGGTTTTAAGATTTTTTCAGTCATAATTTTTGCCTCTTTCAGCATACTTAGTGAATAGTCAGTAAAACATCCCCCTCAAGAGCAAACTTGCCCCAGACTGTACCAGATGTACTGGAGGTGGCTGTCCTAGTCTGCATATCCTGTGTTCTACAACACAGCAGGGAAACAGTGACCAAAGCTTTAGGGAAGAGAAAGCTGGGCCCTAAATCAGCCAGTTCTGATTCACTGTTTTTGCCACCAAATTGCTGGATGATACTGGGCTAATCAGTAAAATAAGCTTTTCACATCTAATTGTCAAACTGAGTTCTTGCAGCTAGCTTATTCAAGGCATTGTTGTGTAGTTTACAGATCTGTTGAATTCCTGCAGCTACAAATCAGTATGAGAAATGTGCTGAAACTAACACAATACCTATATAAAATACCTGGTCTTTGGCATCTCAAAATTGACATTTAGAATAAGTAGACACCGTCCACTCTAATCTGGTTGCACTTCAGTTCTACTCTGTAGGAGCAGAGGAGGGAGGAGAGTACACTCTGTAAATTGAGGCCAGAGAGGGAGAGTACTCACTTTTCTGAGAGGTGTGTAAATGTAAATTATTACTTTAAGAAGCTTCCACACGATTGTAAAAGGCATAAGGACAGAAATAATACATCTGTTGTCAGAGGAACAGTTGAAAAGTGTGTGATGCAGAAACCCGTGACACACAAAACAGTGAGAATAAACAGAATGTTTGTTTGTCAGCTTGGCTGGGGGCTGTCAGTCCTGCCTCAGTGATGCTGTAGGAGTGCTAGTCTACATCTCAGCCTCCTGGCCTGCCTGGATGACATTGCTCATCATTGGCCTGCTGATCACTGCAATCTGTGGGCTGAGGTCATAGCCAAACCCATTCCCAGCTGGTTTGTACATGTTAGTCACAAGTTCCCACTCTAAGAGGCACATCTTGCATCTGGATCCAGTTGCTTTCCTCCAGCAGATCAGAGTCTAGGTGTGCTGTTGCAAGCAAATAGATCTCCAACACTTGCAAGTATTAGAAAGAAAACTGAGCTCTGACTGGAAAAACAAGCCTTCATATAGATGCTACTGCCTTGATTACCCAGGAAGAAAAAAGTCAAGTTAATGTGTGTTCTGATAAGGTAGCTGAATGGGTGCTTTCTATGTGTTCAGAATGTAGATTACTTTGACACTTAAACAGGGGCAAGTGGTGCAATACCTCACCTTCTGTATGGAATTCAGTCATAAACTTGTTGCTCTTTTAGGAGGGAAATGAGAAAATCCTGGCAGATCCAAGAGCTTCAAAAGCTCTTGGCTACCCAGTTTTCCATACAGTCAAACTACCTTTCAAAGTTCTTCTAAAAATTAATTTAAAAGCTAAAAAGAAAAATCTCTGTCAATAAAGAATGGCTTTTCCCTTCTACCAGAGCCTTCTTAACTCAACTTCTTTACCTTGCAAAAGTCTGAAGTAAATTGTGGTTTCTACTCAGTATGTGCTTCAACAGTCCCTGTATTTCAAGTGGATGTCATTTATTTCAGGTTCAATTAAACCATTAAAAAAAAAACAACTTAAAAAACCCCCTAAAAATAATATCACACTTTGAAAAGCAGTTTACAGCAGAAATAGAATTAAAGGACTACTTTTATTTATACTTTTTTTTGTGTGAGTTGTTTCTATGCAGTAGATTCTTCTCAACTTTTTGCGACCTGTGTCGGGTTTGGGCAAGTTAAAATACTCATTCTGCATCTCATGCAATGCTTTTGTGTCTGTAAATCAAATCCAGAAAAGGCCATTGGTTCATTGTTTCTAAGGAAGCTGACAGGACTGTAATACATGAAAGAAGTGGTAGATTATTTGCCAATATTTCAATTAGTTTTACTACTTTAGGAGTTGGAGATGTTCCCCATTCAGAAGTGATACTAAAATACTAAGACAATGTATCGTGAAGTAGCCTTGGGAATCCAAACTGTAGAACAAAGACGTAATACAGATTGTCCAGAAAACTTGACTGGAAATTAATTTACTGAATACATTTTCAAATATACTACCAAAGTAAAATTTTTCACTGAATACTTCTGATGGTGTTGGGGGAATTTACAATTTCTGCTGTAAATTAAATAGGTCTCTTTAGTTATGTCAGAGAAGATGAGGGTGAGATTGTAGGACAGAAAGATGCTTATTGCCTTCACAGTTGCAATCAGTTTGATCAGACAGGCTAGGAAGTTACAATCTGTAGAAGACTAATGTTTCTCTCAGGACAGTTCTGTCAGGCAGGCTGACAAGTCTTCCTTTGGATGTAAGAACTTCACATGCAGCATATTCTATAACAAGAAGAAACTGTGAAGTCAAACAGACATCAGAGATTCTGATGATATTTAATCTTTCACTAGTGAAGAATTCAAAATGTTTTTTGTGAACTTGTTCGTTAAGATATGAATGTTAATTGCCCTTATTCAGGCTTAAGGAACGCTCCTGACTGGCATTTCAAAGATGATTGAGTGGCCTCACAATGACATCAATCATCTTCCTTGTTGGCATGGATGCCAGACAAGAGTAGGTCAAGCAAATTTAATAAGGCAGGAATTTGAGGCTTCTTGCAGGCTTCAGCAGTTCTATGTGGTAATAAGCCTTTATCCTGAAAAGGGGAATCAGTGACCTGGCTTGCAAATGTGTTCCAGAAATACCTGCAAATAGGTAATTTTTTCTTCTGCCACTACACAGGGCTTTTTCTTCCTGATAATGAATGAGTTTTGTATGAAGAACTAAAAGTGACCCTTCAATGACATTCTCCCTTATGCACCTTTCAGAACACCACAAAAATGTTGACTTCAACATCTTTACGGAAATGCAACGTTATATGAGTTTTTTCTGTGCATTTCCTCTGACTCCTTTTAACAAAGCTGGTGTTCTTAGGAAAACAAATGGTAAGGCATCAAAAACCTAGTTCTAGTTTTTCTTTTGTTTCTGAGGAAGTAATGATCCATGGGGAGCCACACTACTGTTTCAACTATCAGAAAGACACCCATCTCTACACTGGATTTGTATGCACCTAAATCAAACTCTGCACCTTGGATTATGAGTAAATTTGGAGCACCTTATTAGGTCTGTTGAATAAAACAATCCTAACCTTCAAGAATCTCAGGGCTCTGCAACCAGACAAATAGGCTGAACCAGAGAAATTGTCTGGAGCAAAGAAACTTTCCCTGGGTGGAGAAGGACCAGTTTACGGAGCACATAAACAAAAATAGGCCTTACATACTCCACCAATGATAAAGATGACTGATGTCTTTGGGAGTCCACCCTTGATCATCTTTGAAAGGCCATGGCAACTGGGAATATTCCTCAACACTGGAAGAGAGCAAGTGTCACACCTGTCTTCCAGAAAGTCAAAAAAGAACATCAGCAGAGCAACAGGCCAACCAACTTCAGGTGAGCCCCTGGGAAGATGATGGAGCAATGAATCCTGGATACCATTTCCAATCTCAGGAAGGAGAAGAAGTCATCAGAAGTAGCCACCATGCACTTACGGAGGGAAAGTCATGCTTAAACAACTTGATAACCTTCACAGTGAGTTGCCTTGCCTGCTGCATGAATGGAGTGCAATGAGACATTGTTTACCTTGGCTGTAATAGGGTTTTCATGCTGTCTTTCACAATGTTCTAACAAGACAAGCTGACAAAGTATGGGATAAATAAATGGATAGTGAGGTGAATTGAAACTTATCTGAACAATCAGGTCCAGAGGTTGAGATATGTGGCACAAAATCAAGCTGGAAGCAAGTTCAGTAGCATTATTCTTGAGGGAATGATAGTGGGGTCATTACTGTTGAGGTTCCTAATTAACAACCTGGATGGTGGAGCAGAGTGCTGCTACAGTGAGTTCACATACTGTACAAAAACAGGAGGAGTGACTATTACTTCAGGGGGTTGTGCTGCCACTGAGAAGGACCTCGGTAGGCTGGAGAATTGGGAAGAGGGGAATCTCACAGAGCTCAACAATGGGAAACTGGAAGCCTTACACTGGAATAAGAATAACCCATCAGTACATTCTGGGGTCTGGAGAATAGCTTGGCAAGGAAGGGCCTTGAGGTCTTTGGGAGCAAGAAGCTTATCATCTACCAGCAATATGTCCTCATGATGAAATAGGCTAACAGCATCCTGGGCTGCACTAGGAAGACCACTCCAGCACGTGAAAGGAAGTGATCCTTCCTCTGCATTCAGCAACTTGGAATGCTGAATCCAGTTTTGGGCCCACAGAACAAGAAAGATGTGGACATACTGGAGTGAGTCCAGGGTGAGACAACAAAGATTATTAAAGGACTGAAGTACTTTTGTAGTAAGGAGAGGCCCACTCTATCCACTCTATACAAAATGTTGTCAAGACTTTATCTTCATGATTTTGCTTACTCTATAATTCATATAATTGGCAAGTATCTTGATCCTGTATTTGCAAACCTGCCTCTTTATACTATTCTTGTCATGTTACTTACTACTGTTCTGCTCTGTCAAACCCTCCACTCCGTTTATCTTTGTGCAGCTCTGTGTTCCCTTAGGTAGGGAACAATGCCTATTCTCTGCTTACTCAGATTCTGTTTGAATACCATGCACAGCTGTGATGATTAGATACAGCTGTTGGAGCAACAAAAAAGTAGCATAGCACCACTTGTTTATTACTTGTAGATATGTTCTTTATTTTACTGACTACTGGGTGTTCCTTGGAAAGCAGCTGCGCCTCTTATCTTGGGATGTTTGTGTTTAACAGTGTGGACACTACCAGCAGCATCTCTTCATGCCTCCGTCTAATTAAATTCTCCTGGCAGCAAATCAGCTTGATAAACAGAAAGCTGTGTGTCTTGCTGTGGTACTGGAGGTCCTGCAGCAGAAGACATGTTTGTCAATATACATCTGAAGTAAGGGTGGGCCACATCAAACCTTGCAGGTGACTTGATGCACCCAAGGAGCCTCTCTCATAAAAAAACTATCTTTCTTCTGGGGATGAGAACTACATATATTTAAAGACTGGCTTCTCTTGCATGTTGTAGCAATAAACATGTCTCCATTTTGATTGTCTGAATAGGAGAATTGCTCTTTGGTCTTCCTAGGTAGTCAGAGCGGGCAGATGGCTTGTTTAAGCTGCTATGTCAGTATGAGTTATAGACCCTGGCTTGGCTTTAAATCCAGCCCCATCAAAACAAGGTGAACAGCTGCAGCATGACTCTGTAGTGCAGATGGGCTTGCGTTTAATGGCAATGACGTGTATGAATGTTTTCTTTGTGGGCTTTAGTCTTCATAAACCCATTTATTACAACTGTTAATTGTAGCTGTAAGTGCCCAAGTCAGTGTATGTGCAGTGACCTTTAAAAATATGCTTTGAGGGAGCTTCCAGATTGATGTGAAGTGATGTGCAGGCTAGCTGTTGTGGAGCAGACTGATGCTGGTAGCTTTATCTGCTTCTCAAACCAGCTCCTTTTGGCTTTTGTACCTTGCAAAGGAGTGGCAATCTGACCCCAAGTAGGCACCATCTTTCTGATACAGGAGTCTAGTTAAAAATACTAGGTTCTCATAAGTGAAAGGCTGGGAGGTTTTTCTAACTTCTATCTATAGCTTGAAAGTTGCCAGCCATCAGCAGTTTGAGGGAACCTCTTAATTGATTTCAATGGAACTGGACCAAGTCCTAGTCATTGTGCGCTGTCACCTTCAACTTGCCGCCGGCTGCGGGCTCTTGTGCAGGGAGCTTCTAGTCAGAGAGATTTCCTGAGAAGTGATTCATGTCCAGATGTCAGCTGTGCAATGCCTTTCTCATTTGCATACTTACAGAGTCCTGTAAGGACTTGCATTCCAAATTTTTTTTTCTCTAGAAACATCTATTCTACTAATTATTTAATTTCTTAAATCAAAAACATTGTGAAAGACTCAGAGAAATCCCACTACCCTGTTACAATAACTTTCTTAATGTTGGAAGTGCAGAGTTGCAAACCCATTTTTCATAAGTGCTCAAAACCATATTTTTAAACTACTTCTAAACCAAATCTCAGTACATATAGAAACTAGAATTAAATTTTATTATCTTTCAAAGAATGGAGAGAAACAGAACTGACAAGAGAGAAACAAGAGAGAAACAAGAATCCTGACACTCCTTTGTAGTCTATTTGCCTTTCCATATTTCCATGAGGGTTTATTCATCTAATATTTCTGTAATAAACTCTTCTCCCCAGTGTGACACATCAACAAACCACTATGGATGAATAACAAAGGGTATGCTACTCTTATGCTTCGTACTACTCTCTAAGGAGTAACACCTACCTTTAGCAAAGGAGGTATCTTGACTTCTTTTACAGAGTAAGAAAGCAGGAAAGTAATAATGGCTTTGTCAGTGCAAGAATACTTCACAGTGCATCTTAATGATAGATAACATAAAAGCTTTTCAGTTCATCATCAAAACAGCTCTAATAGCTTGCTGTATTTTCCTTTGCATCTACAGCAATAACATTCAGTTACTCATTCTGATAGAAAACAGAAAATAATTTTCTTAGGCCATTAAAAAAATTGCAGTTCTGCTTATATTTCATATTCCTTAATCCCTATTCTGCAATTTTTAGACAAGCAAGTAACCGGATTTGCTTTTCATTTTAAATCACAATGTCCTACTTCTGTTTGTGCCCTCAGAAATCCCCCAGAGGGCTAAGAGGCAGTGGTAAAGCAAAGGAGGAAATAGCTAGACAGTCATCCAAAATTCTCTAGTCACAATTAAAAGGAAGCAGTGCAATATTACTTTTATTTACATATAAGGAAATAAGAGTGATAAAAATGAGCATGGGAGTATCTTTTTAGAAGAACTTGTGGAACAAAGTCAGCAAGTTTCTGTGAGAGCATGGCATACACTTCATGATGGCATTTCATTTTTATCATCTCCTGTTGTGAGTTATGGACCTGCTTACTGCTATTGTTTTTAATTCTTTAGTTTTCCCATGGCAGCTGGAGATTATTTTAAATAAATAACGTTGCTGTCTTTCTATGAGAGACGAAATTCAGGGAAGTCTATCTTCCTGCCATACCAGATTCTGAGTTTTCATAGGAAAAACTAGGCACATGTTTTATTTGACCAAATGAGGTGAAGGGAGCTCTCTGTCATACTAAGTCCATTCTAATCCCCTAACATTCTACAATTGTATGATTCTCTCTGTGTTACAAGCCAAATACAGGAACATGATCAAAGGAACTGTCAAAAAAATTGTATCAGAAATCACTGCCTTTCCATACAACATTTTGTCAACACGTGGTCAATGGAACACACGCTTCCCGCATTTACACTGGCTTGACCTCATTAATGTGTATAAATATCTAAAGGCAGGGCTGTCAAGAGCATGGGGCCAGGCTCTTCTTGGTGGTGCCAACCACTAGGATATGAGACAGCTGGCAAAAACTGATGCACAGTAAATTCCACTTGAATATGAGAAAGAGCTTTAACGTGTGGGTGACTGAGGCATTGGAACAGATTGTCCAGAGAGGGTGTGAAGTCTCCCTCACTGGAGATATTCAAGAACCATATAGACACAATCCTGTGCCAAATGCTCCGGGATGACCCTGCATAAGCACGGAGGTTGAACCAAATGACCCACTGTGGCTGACACTTTTTGTGTTTCTGTGACTTAAGCTTCCCTGTGTCAGACAGAAGACATCCAAAAATCACGAGAGGAAGATGTTTGGAACAACCGATGTTTTGGACGGATTCTGCGGGTTCGAATTTGTCTCCAAGTTGTCGACGGACCCGTGTCTTGTCCCAGCGGAGCGCCTGTGCTTTGGCAGGTTGGCAGAGGCGACCCCGGTCCCGCCGCAGCCNGCCCGGCGTAGGCGCGGTGCGGAGCCGCAGCTGCCTGCCCGCCTTCGCCCATGGCCGACATGGAGCTCTTCAGTGGCCAGCAGCCGCAGCAGCCGCCCGCCGGGAACGGCATGCCCGACGGTGGCGAGGAAGATCCCGCCGCCGCTTTCCTGGCGCAGCAGGAGAACGAGATCGCGGGCATCGAGAACGACGAGGGCTACGGCATCTTGGAGAACGGCGAGGTGCCCGATGCCCTGCAGGGTCCCGAGGGCCTCGGCGCGGGTACGCCCTGCGGGGGCGGCCGGGGGGTGAGGGGTCCCGGGTCCCCTTGTCTCTCGGGGCGGTGCCGGCGGGACCCTCGCCCCGGCGCCCTGCCCCGAGCGGGGCCCGTGCCCGCGGGTGGTCCCGGTGCGGGGCGGGCCCTGGGTCCTGGGTGCGCTGTGCCGCAGGGTGAGCTGCCTCCCTGCTCCCTCGGCTCGCGTTTGCATCCCCTGAAGGTGCCTAAGGCGTGCCCATAGCCCAGTGCGAGCGGCGCTGATCTCGTCTAATCCAGGAGCCTGTCTGAAGGAAGGCTTCTGAAAGCTGGATAAATCCGCCCCTTAAGTTTCTGTCTCCAGCGGGGGTGATCTTAGTCTTAAAGCATAAGAGCGGTTAAGCTAATGTTTAATTTTACTGAACGTTTAGCCTTTGTTCTTGGTAACCTTTGTACTGAACGTAGCAAACCCGACACTGCAGAACCCGCGTTTGGAGAAGGGTGAGAACTGTGTGTTGAGAAGTATGGGTTTGTGTGCTTCCAGTTAGTCTAATGGTACCTAAAGCAGCCCAAAATAAACACTTCTCCTTAGGAAAGGTTTTAACTGAAGCCTGGGTGGAAAAGGGTTGATGTTGCAACACTCTCAGAAGACTTTGCTCCTACTTGTCACCAGGGCCACAGGGACATATTTGTTCTCATGTGACATCCCTTTGTCACTGCTGTAGGATGCCACTCTCCTTCTGACTAAGTTGAATAACTGCTCCCCAGTTCATTGTCGGAACATCTTTAGAATTAAGTCTTCATTTTGCAACCTGATACCAGAAATTGCTGAGATATCTTACGTATGAGGGGGCAGGTTTTTAGTATCTCTGCGAATAAAGCTCCTCTAGGTGAGCTGGGTAATGGAGACTTTCCAGTGCTTATTTAGTGGAAGCACTGCCCTTAACGTCAGCTCACTCATAAGGTCCAAAACATATGGATTACATACTCTTGTAAAAAAGGTATTTTCTAGGGGCTGTCGTGCTCCAGCACAAGAACTTGAGGATAATTGTTATCAGAACACCATCCTGTTTTGGTATCATATGTAATGTGACTTCCGTATTCTATGTATAGTGCAGAAACAGACACAATGGACACTTCCCTTCTTGCTTTCAGAAGCCTTAGACAAACATCATGCCTTACATGGATTTTATGTTCCAAACAGACCCTGGAACATTAGAGTGTCTGTTTGAAAACTAGTTTAATTGAAAAAAAAAAAATCCATCATTGACCTTTCTCACAATGTACTAGAACAATTAGGAGAGTATGTTTCCTACATACATGCAGTGATGACCATTGCTAGGTGTTTCCTTGTCAAAAAGTTGATTTGTTTAATGCTTCTAGTTTGGTTTGATATTTAAAAGTAGTTCTTAAACTGCCTTTCAAGAGCTTTTTTTCAAGTCATGTAAGTTGACTTGTTGTGAAGTGCAAAAGGGTTAATGCAGAACTTTAGGAAGAAGTCCATAAAATGATAAATACGATAATATGATCCAAGGATCTGGGAACTCTAGGCAGGAACTGTATGTCATCTTACTTTCTTTTATGCCCTGGGATTGCATTTATGCTCTGGCCTGTTAAATAGGTGTGGGAGATGATGCTTGTGGACTTTTGGTGGTCCTATTTTGTAACAGAACATTGGTCGCTGTTGACTATCAGAGCCTGTATTCTCTCCCTCCATGTTAAAAAGCACAGGCTTCAGCCATGCAGAATATACTGGTTCAGGCATGGTGGCAAATGATCTAGTGATTTCTGTTGCCATTTGTGTTAGACATTTCTTATCATCTGATCAGTACCTTAATAAATATCATACAGTTGTAGTCTCTGGCATATTAGCTCATTAAACTCTTCTGTAATTGAATAGGTGAATGCAAACTTCTTCTTGAAACAATGCAAGTTCTTATGTAAATCCTTAAGCATCATGACCAGGGATTTGTGGATTTACTTTTTTTAACCGTAACCTTTTATGAACTCCTTATTTACAGGTCTGTCTTTCTAAATGCTGCGCCAAAAGTAATAACTTGGGCAGCTCTCAACTGAAGTTTGAGGATCTTAACCTCAGATATAGTGACAAGCAGTCATCAGCTTCTTGAAACACTTTTAAGAGTCATAGTGTTTCATCAACAATCTTTCAATTTCAGTCTGTTGGTAAATGATTAGACAAATACATGGATGGAAGTGAGCTTCATGGGTTGAAAATATCAATGGTGGGAATTCTGTTAATTGTCGTAGTGGTGGATACCGGGTGAGTATGGGGGGAATGGCGGAATGTTGCCACGCTCGTGTGTCTCACACAGCATCATTTCATGTTGCCATGGTCAGAGTTGGAATACTGATCCAGGCCTGATCCAGTTGGCTATTCATTATGTAAATAGCTATGCCATTCAGCTGCCTGAGTGTGCAAAAACCTAATCTTATTTCCCTTGGAAGATGAAGCATAATCCCTGCTCCAGAAAGCAGGGAGTACTGTATAAATCAAGTAATACAATGCTGTTTCCTAGGTATTAGTAACGTGATGTCTTAAGAGATTTCTTTTTCAGTGATGAATCGGTGTCCATGTATTTGCAGTGAGATTTTGACCACAGTATGTCTTGAACTTACTATGTCCTGTGAGCAAGAGAAAGAGAAGGGGAAATGTATGGTTTCTAGATACTGTGTGCCAATACAAAATCCTCATGGCAGTTTGTCGAGTATCTCCTTATGGAGAATTTAATTCAAAGACAAGCAGTTATATGTGTTAACAATCATGCAAATACAGGAGTTTAATGCAGGCTGACTAGTCTCAAACATTGCTTTCACATTTTTACGCTCTGTAGGTTTTATATGAACTTGACTGGATTGTATTTCTCTATCCTTGAAAGACGTTCATGAGCCTCTAGCAATTAAGAAAATTAATTGTGTCTGGTGGTTTGTCTAGGTATTTCATTTAATAGGCTTTCAGGAACTGAGTATGAATTTGCTTCAGAATTGTTTAGGAAAGAATTGATTCCTCCTGTCTCTGTTGTTAGCACCACAGACAGAAAGAGTTCTTGTCTGTGACTATTGATTTTTTCTTAATTGTTAGAACAGCCATTGATCTGAGTTTTGCTATGCAATCAGCATCTGAGGCTTCAGAGCCCCGATGGCACTGAGAAAGTATGATAATGGGATGGTATCTGTCTAGCCTGTGTTACTGATGCTGCATTATTGTGAAGTCAGGACAGAAAAATCTATTTTTTTGTTTTCAAGCGGATAGTAGTGGAAATTTACAGAATGTAGAAATTACAGAAGCTGTTAGAGCATGGTATTTTTGCAGGTGTGTTTTAGTTCTAGCCTATTGATTATATTGAAAATGAGGGAACTGAAGAGTTTTGATAGGACAGCAGATTAAAACGAATACACTGGAAAGAAGCACTCTTCCTGAGCTGCTTGCCTTTATTTGCACACAGGCAGAAGAATGAGTTATGGCTAGAAAAATAATTTCTTCTCCAGGTTCTTGCATAACTATGTAAACAAAAGTTTTGTAAAAGATTCTTCTTTCTTATCATCTTACGAGTGGGAGATAGGTAAAAGGAAAGCATGACTGTGCTTAAAAGAAAAAGGATGGGAAACTAGGCCTTGAGTGGTGAAGTTACTTAAACTTATATCAGATTATATTAAACTTTATGTTCTTCTGTTGCTTTAACTAGAGCTGCTAGCTCTCTGAAAGTAGCAGTACTTAGAGTACTTACCGTTTAAGAGATGCTGAAGGTAAATCATAAAAAATACTTCTATTTTGAAAGAATGTAAGAAAAATGTTTCAATGTACTGCAAAGCCCTGCCTCAGACATTTCAGCTGGCAGTCCTCTTTTGCACTGAGAATAAGACTTTAGAGTGGCTGGTGAACAATGCTAAGCTAACTTCCTTTTATGCCAGGTGATACTGAGTGGTAATAACAACAGTAGCAGCCTTCAGAATAGTTGATCATCATTGTGATAAACCTCTGAGGCCATATATTGACTTCTAGGACTGAAGTGACAAAATGTGTTTTGTATTTATCCTCAAACTACCCAGCCTTTTCTTTTGTAAGCTGTAGTAAATGTGGAGGGCATTGATGCTAGCTTTCTATTTCTGGCAAGCTAGGGTGTTGTATCTCCTGTGAATGCAAGGCAGCTGATATGACTTCCCCACTCCAGACTCCTCCAGACTCTAAAAGATATCTGTGTTGCTGTATGAAAGTTTGTTATTACCATATTGTCAGCATGTGTTGCAGAACTGTAGATGTTTGGGTGTGTTCATTGCAACAGGGCCCTTAAAAATAAGAGTTTATCTTAAGTTCAAAAGCAAACAACAAGGAGTATGGATCATTACTAACTGAGGTGGTTCTAAATATGTGGATTTTAACTTCAGGAGGTACAATGCCGAGATAGAATTGGGTGGACTCTGAAGCCAGTAGAGGGGTCTCATTGTTCATGGCTGCTGAAAATTTTATGATGGCACTGTCAGTATGTAGGCTTTTTCTGTGGGAAGCTTATGAAATTGACTGTTTCTGTGAACAGAAAAATCTGATACACAACTAGCATTGATTACTGATATGAAGGCTGGCAAGCAGATACTTTTTCTATACTCCATACATAATTATATAAGCACTGGAGAGCTGAAATGAAGGAATGTTGGTCTTGTTCCAGTTAACACACTTGTATTGGCATATGACAGCATGCTGGTACAGTTCTGTTTCCTCTTCTGCTTCTTATAAGCTCAGTCAGCATGCTGACTCTGCAGCTTAATTGCAAGTTCTAGGAAGCTCAGAACAGATGGGAAATTTGTTCTAATATTGCTAATGCTTCTAGCCTGGGTGCCCTCTGGAAATGCTTAGTTCAGTGTCTGTTAGTGGCTGCTTCTGTGCACAACAAAAATGGCCCTTAGACAAACCTATGTGTTTCATCTGAGGCACAGCCTTAAGCCATGATGTTGTTCCTTTTACCTGAGCAGACTACCAGCCTGAGTAGTGAAGACTGTAATGAATGTTTTTTGGTGTGACAAGAAAACTTAAAGGTGTTGTCACTGTTCTTGGAAGCATCCTCAAGATCTATGAGCCCTCCTGCCCAGCTGGTGACCTTAGTCTTTGTAAAGGCCTTCCAGAGGAGTAGGAATCCAACAAAGTAGCAGCCATCTCTCAGTTATGGGAGTTTAGTTATAAAACATCAGTTTCTCATAACTGAAAAGATATTTTTTCTTAATTCGAGTCTTCTCCTGCAAAAGTTAGTAACTATGTTCTTGGGCACTATTATCCTCCAACTTAACTGCCATTCTTGAACTGATGAGTTTATAGTCCTCTACATAGCACAGTTAATGATTGTTCTTCAGGGCTCTGAGATGAAGACTTAAAGCACTTGCCTGGTTCGCTGATAAAGGAGTATGAAGAACTTCCTGTGTGCCATTCACCAGTGTTATGAAACTGGTGCATACCTAGCCACAAACAAGAGGATACAGCAGCATAACTCGCTTAGTTTTAGGTCAGTCAGCTATCTGTTTTTAATAAGGTGGTGAAAAATAACTTGATTTTCCTGCTTACTGTTTGGTACAGTCACTTCTTTCACTGAAGGGTGTATTATGGTGGAAACATAGGTTTATCCATGGTGGCATGAGTAACATGACTACTTGGTACAGCACGCAGACAGATGTTACATGGCACTGCTCCAGAGAAATGCTCTGCTGAGATTTAGCAGTTCTTGAAAATCTTGGTGTATTTTGTATAGTCCAGAGATTTATATAGTTTGAAAAGCTTAAACGTTTGCCTCACAACTGGCATGTGTTCCCTCTGGCTGTGTTGCCACTGTCACTTCAAAGATAATAATGCTGCCACTGAAGTAGGAAGCTATCACAGATGGCAGCAGAAAGGTGACTTTGGTAGGAATGCTAGCTATATCTTTTGAGCTAATTAGGAGATAACAACACTAGGATAAGAATTACCAGCTGTTGGCTGCAGGATTTTTAATCTTCCAGGTAGACACTAAAAAAGTCTTTAGTAGTAGTCATCCTTCTTAACTTCAGAACAGTTGTATAGTAGTAAGCTTCTAAGAGAGGGAGGACAAAGTGAGAGTAGCTTTAGAACACAGTCTGTAGCAGCTTCTCAGCAGTATCAGCTCTGCTCTTTATATTGTTAGAAGCAGGATCTCATGATGAAGAAATTACCTTGTATTTCTGGTTTTGCAGAATGGTGGCTCACTTGGTTTTTCATGCCTGCTCAGAAAAGTGCAGGGAGAAGGAAGTGTCCCTGCAGGGTGTCAAGTAACACTCACTTTCACAACTCCCACATGACATACTCTAATAAAGCTTTCCATACAAGCTACAGAAATCCGTAAATCTGGCTGTTCTATCTTTTCTCAAATGACTAAACAAGTCTCCTCTTTACAGATGCTGTTGATGGAGTGGTTAATGGAGATGTCTATCAGGTAAGATAGAAGTATTCTATACTTAGAATGTGCTGTTCTACTCTGAGAACTTTAATATAGACTAATACTTCCTATTTCTTGTCTTTAAAGTAATTTTGTCTCAAATCTGAGGAGGGTCTTCTATAGTGGTAGCTCATCTCACAAAGTTGTAAATGTTCTTAATTATGCCCATCCTCTGAACTTAGAGGCAACCTAAAGCAGCAGTTAATTTTGGAATGTGGCTTAACAGTACATAAGCACTGTTAAGCAGACTGATAGGCTCTGTAATACGACTACATTGACTTGCACTGGCTGCTAAGCTGAAAGTGTGCTCTGATTACCTAGTTTAAAGCAGAGTTTTCAGATTTGCTTGCTCTTAAAAGATAATTCATGCATCCTGGTTGTCTTATCAAGATAGTCTTACAAGGAACGGACTGAAAACATTATACATTTCTTAGTGACATGAAGTTGCATGAAGTTAAGCTGATGGCTAAAAAGCTCAATCGCAGTATGAAAGCATGTTAGACAGCCATGGTAATGCCAAAAGGAGGAGATACCTGTTTTATTTGTGTCAGGCATGCTCAGGCAATCACTTTGTAACTGAATTTCACACCAGTTTGTCTGGTCTGGTCACGGTTGGCTTGGTAGCCCTGATTAGGAGGCTTGGGAAGGAGGCAACGTATGAGTGATGTATTTCTCCTTAGAGTTTTAAGGGAATGCTGAGATTTGTGGAGACACAAACGGCTTTCACTGCTGCTGACATTCTTATATCCTCAGCATTACTGTGAGACAGATGGGACAGCTTGTATTTTACAGGCCCTTCACGCTTCCTTGTGCAACAGAAGGTAGACTGCCCTCTTCAGATACCTTGATTTTGTGTTTGGAATTCTAAGAGATCAGTTGCTTTGGTTGACAGAGCTTCCTCTTAATAAGAAAGAAGAGATTGAATGGGCTATACATAAATTATGTTCTAGCTACTTGTAACTAGCTGGCCTTGTAGCTGGCCAGATTATTTTGCTTTGGATGAAATGTGAAGCCTAGTGATGTTGCACCAGCCTAGCGTCTTCTCTTTGCATTATTCCTTCATTAAGGGGTACAGGAGGTCCAGAGAGGTGCAAGGCACAGCCAAATCAGCTGCAATCGACCTGGTACTCTTAGGAGTGGTATTTCTTAACTCTGTTAGGGGTAGGATGAAGCAATAAAAGTTGTTACACTTAGAGTGTCTTCTGTAGCAAATACCACAATATCCATTAGCTTTGTAAATCTGGTGTAATAATGTTAGGCCTATTAATGTCAAGTCTTTGAGATGTTGCATTGTGAAAAGGATGCTCTCTCATTGTTCTGATGATTAAATATTGAAATACCTCTTGTGTTACAAGCTGCATACAGCAATGCAAATTTTGTAATGTGGTATGTAAATGTCTCTTGAAGTAGACAAGATGCAAATAATGTTTTATACTCCTGTGCACAAAACCATAAAGAAAATTACTATCACATCAAATAATTAAGGTGAGATGAACTCAGAATATCTGGCCTACAACTGTGTAGTGAGGTGCTAGGCATTGAATTCTGCATTCTGCAGGCTTAGTGCTCTGGCACTAAGTGTTTTTGGCACTTGTATTTCCAGTTGTCTTGAATTTTTGTTTGATCCCTGATTTCTGGAGGAAGTCCTGTGTTAATTTCCTTCAATTCTGCTGTAATTTGTAGCAAGATGTTTTTAATGGTGGAAATGTGTTATAACATCAAATGAATGTATTATTGGCTCAGTTCAAATAGAGTCTAATTTTATATAGCTGGCAGGCAGTTATCTGAAATACTCACTTGTTATGCACAAATGACTTTGCTGTTCCTTTTCTCCAAGGAGAGTAATGGTCCCACAGACTGCTATGCTGCCATCTCCCAAGTAGATCGACTGCAGTCAGAACCAGAAAGTATTCGTAAGTGGAGGGAGGAGCAAAAGGAGCGCCTGGAGCAACTTGGTAAGCATGGTATTGTTGAGTAACTTAATGCCAGCTTCCCTTAGGCTGAGAGAGTTGGGGTTGTTCTCCCTGGAGAAGAGAAGGCTCTGGGGTGACCTTAGAGCAGCCTTCCAGTACCTGAAGGGGACCTACAGAAGAACTGGAGAGGGAACTTTTAGAAGCATGTGTAGTTTGTAAGGGATAATGGCTTTAAACAGATAGAGGGTAGGTTTGCATTAGCCATTAGGAAAAAATTTGTTATGGTGGGGCTGGTAAGGCACTGGCACAAGTTGCCCAGAGAAGCTGTGGATGTCCCATCCCAGGCTGAGTGGAGCTTTGGGCAGCCTGATCTAATGGAATGTGTCCCTGCCCTTCGCAGAGGAGGTAGAACTAGATGATCTTTAAGGCCTCTTCCAACTCAAGCCATTTTATGATGCTTAAGCAGTAGAATTCTGAACCATGGCATTGCCTCTTCGGAGTCTTAACATGCTTCCTGAGTTCAAGGAGTGAGCCTAGATGAGTCTTCCAGTAAGCAGATCTAATACTGGTGTGGGAGGCAGCAAGCAAGTGGCTCTCTGAACCTTTACTAACAGATGAGCTGACAGGAAATGAAAAGCTTTTGTAAGCTAAAAAGATGATAATAAATACTGCAAGCATTAGTAGTTTATTTAAAAGGATAAAGACTTCTCATTTTGTAATTGCTGAGGCCATCTGTTGTCACATGGATCTTAATCTAATAACTAAATTAAGAAAGTAATGGATGATTAACTAAACTAAATACAGCTATCAAATGCAGTGGTACCTACCCATGGACAGCATCTAAGAGACTACAAACTGGTGTGCTTCCCACTTACATGGTGGAGGAGCCTTCGTTTGAAGTTGTTAGGACAGAACCTTCTGTAAAATGTAATTCTGGATAGAACAGACCCTTTTATTCCTCTTTTGTACTAGTTACAGCAGATTAGGTTGTCCTGAGCTGTAGGCTGTGTGTAAAAGTATGCAGAGTGCCAGGTTCCTTCTCTTTGTCTAAGCACAGAGGCTTTCCTAAGCTTTGTTCCAGCACTGGTGTAGCAAGGTGACTATTCCTGCTTTGAGCAATTTGCAGACCAACAGATTTACTGAATCTGAACTGCTCTGCAAAATGCCTGTCCTAAACTGAAGTGGACTGTCCCAGTTATGCAGCACAGGAATTCTGTTCAGCTAATCCTTTGAATGTTTGTAGTATTTAGAGTTCTCATAGTCTAAATCAGGAAATCTCCTAAGCCTTACCTGAGTTGGTGGAGCAACTATCTACACTAGAGTGCACCCTGAATCATCAGTTGAAATGTTTGCAAGATGCATTTGGATACAAGCATGACTGACAAAGCAATTCTTAAATCTTCAGATGCAAACTCACGAAAGCAGGAAGCAGAATGGAAAGAGAAAGCAATAAAAGAGTTGGAAGAGTGGTATGCAAGGCAAGATGAACAGCTCGAGAAAACAAAAGCCAGTAACAGGTAAAGTTTCTCCAGCTATCAGTAGAGTTACGGTTCTAGTTAGGAAAATAATTGGGGAGGGAGGGTAGAATACTTCTATGTCTTAAGGCAATAGTCCTTCAGATCATTAAAGTAAATGCTCCTACTACCTACCTTTTTAAGTTTTCTCAGATAATCTAGATTAAATATCCAGGAAGCATTAAGATGATGATCTGGTATTACTGAAGATTCCTTAGGGTGTGAAGCTTGAACATGGCCAGAAAATATTTTACTCTACCCACTTGTTGTCATGCTCCCAGCTGCACAGGCCTTCAGTGTCTGCAATTACCTACCCTGAGACTAGCATTCTTACTTGCTTCCTTTAGAATATATGGAAGTGGCATTCTAGTTAATCTTTGCTACAGATAATTCCATTAAATATCTTAAAATCTTTTGCTGCTCTGTTTGGAAGCAGTTCAGAAATAGCATGACTCAGTTCTACTAGTGAAAAATGAAATGCTGACTGTGTCTGTAGTGGTTTGAATTGTCTAATTATGGGTCCTGTGGTAGAAAGTGATGCAGGTTTTTGGAATAGTAAGCTCTTACACTTTCTTAGAAGTTCCCTGTGGAATTTTGACTTCAAGCTACATGAAAGTAAACATGATAGAACTGACTTAATGCCTCTTAAATCTCTACTTCATTCCGTCCAGGTAATCATCAAGACTGCTTTATATTTTGAGAACTCACAGAGTTCAAGATGAACTACTGTTTTGTTCATTTCATTGTTGCTTTTTTGTTTGTTTGTTTTTTTGGAATACCACTTTTCTTATCAAAATGACCATCAGGTTTGTCTTTATTAAATGAAGTCCTAGGTAGACTACTCTAAAGGAAGAAAGGAGGCCTACACTGCCTTCAGAATTAGGGATTTGCCACTCCCATTCACTGAGGTTGGGCTAAGAAAGGGAAACGGGATTAGTACTGCTCTAGTTGGTGGCCAGAGCTCATGATACCCTCATAGCTTTATTATGGCTAATAAAGCTATGAGTGTTTGAGTGCAGGATATGGAGTCTGTTTGATTGTTTGAGTGCAGTGTTTGAGTGCAGGATATGGAGTGTGGAGCAGGGCTCATTAAACAGGTGTTGCACAGAAGTGTTTGGCATTCTCATCATCTTGGTGAGATCTCTTGCCTGATGGTAGTTTCTGTCCCCTGGGAGTAGTCTAATGCTAACATTGGGGCTCTAGTCCTCAACTAGCTGGTCCAAACTTCTAGGATGTAGCAGAATTTCTGTGTTGCCCCTCTGACCAGTGGCTTGATTGATACATTCCGTGTGGTAACTGCCTTCCTGTTACAGTAAGTCTAGGTGATGCAAGGTTAATGTGCTTGTTAAAACTGCCTCCAGCTGTGTTCCGTACTTCTCATCCTTATCTCTTTTCTCCTGCCTGCTTGCCTGCCTGTTGGACTACTTGCTACCTAGGGTGGCAGATGAAGCTTTCTACAAACAACCCTTCGCTGACGTGATTGGTTATGTGTATGTTGCTTAACTACTAATTCTGTTCACTAGTCAATACAATGATAAGCAGGATCAGAAATAGTGCTGAATATCTGAAGGTGCCTTCTGAATATTTACTTTTTGGACCACTTCTGGTCTACAGTATTAAGTGCAGTTCTCCTGTATGCACTTAACAAAGCCTAGCACTTTCAGATTAAGTCCTGTAGTGTACATACCACTGGAATTTTGGTAATGATCTCAGTAGTCTTTAGACCTGAGGGTTTACAGTTGTTTCCAGGCCAGTGAACATTGCTTAGCAAGATGCTTTGCTGGGGGTGTGGGTTAGTGCCTGCAGTTTCACATGGGTGCTGTATTTAGTCCTTCCACAGAGAAGCAGTGTTTAACTCTGTAATAGGCAGTCACCACCTACTTTGCCTACATGTCAGAAAAATATTAAAGCAATGCTTGCACATAAAGGTTCACAAGCCAAGGAAGGTAGAAAGGAATTGCCTGACATGAATCAGGGTAGAAAATGTGCATGCATATAGAAATAGGAGGCTGTTAGAGAACAGATGGAAAGTACAAGGAGGTGGTATTGGGAAATCAGTGTAAACTGCTGGGAAGACATTTAGGAACAGTGTAGATGTTTTGCCAGCCTAATAGGTCAGTGGAAACAGAGCTGTGACTTTCAAGCCCCAGTGAGTATGCTAGTTTCTGAGGGGTAGAAGGACTGCAATGTTCATTGGCTTGTTCATGTATTTAATTTCTTCCCTTAATTTGTAGATTTGAATTGAAAGATGGACATGTCACAGATTCTAAGGTGACACCTTTAGAAGGTGTACTGGTGAGCCGTGTTGTGGCTTTGAGTGCATTAATATTGAAGGTTTGGTGTGAAATTCACAGCTAACTGTAGGTGGATGTAAACCAAGACTTGTGAAATGATGGATTTACAGGTGGTGTTTAACTTTTCAGAAATCTCCTGGAGTTGGTTTTTAGATTTTTTTCAATAAAACCCTTATTTTCACATGTCCAATGCAAGTGTGCAGTGTAAGCACTGAATAATAAAACTGGCTGCCTGTTTCCTGAATGTAGGCTAAGCTACTAGTGCATGTTCAGCCAGCTAATCATCTGCATTAAACTCATTCTCATTTTCTATATCTGACTTAAACTTTCTCTCCTTGTTTCTTTTCTTCTCTTCACCTTTAAGCACAAACATAAATCATCCTTGCTACAGCCTAGAACAGTTAAGTAAAAAAATCTTCACTGCCCCTTAAAAGTGTCATGTCACATAAAGTAGCAGTGTTGTAGTGATCCTTGTCTTCAGTGGTGTCTGTAACCTTATCATCCCTGTGAATAGTGCTGAACCCTCATGGGAGAGTCATTTTCACTGCTTTCTTTGTACTGCTTGTTGGAGTAGATGGATTTGGTTTGATCTCTTGATGCTTACTGCTTCTGCACTCAGGCAGCTACCAGGGCCCCACAGTTCATGTAAACTAGATGCTGGAGTGTTATCCCTGCATTGAAGCCATGCTATTGGCAGCATAGAAAAGCCAAAATAACAGCTGGGAAGCCACTGGCACTATCCAGTACATAATGTATAAAGCCTACTTAGAGTCTCCTTAGGGTGAGAGCAGGGGAAATAAGTTTCTTCTGTGAGGTGACCTCAAACAGCATATCTCTGCCGAGATATGCTGTAGTCTATTTCACTCACAAGCATGGGATTTGTGACTTAAATTCCTTTATGATTCATGCTGCTTCACTACAGCATTGGAAATCATCAGCAGATAGTTTTATGATGGCCTGTAGGCCTTGGGGCTGATTTAAATCCTCAGATGGAATTTGTTTAAGACATGCTTGCAGGCAGTTGAAAATTTCCAGTTGGCAAATGTCCAGTATAAGCCATCAAGTGGCAGAAGCTTAACTAGTTAAGACCTGGGCATTTCTCCATAAATAAAATGCCTACATAGAAGTACCTTACTTCCTGGAAGCTTGTGTGGCGACTCCTTAGACAAAGACTCAATAAGTATTCTTAAAACCAAACACCTGTATTCCAACATTTTACACAATCCTCTGCGATCCTCTGCACTGCTTGTGCATAGCATACTACTGCAATATACTTTCATCTCCAGGACTGGGGAAGTGGGAGCTTACGTGGCCGTAATGTCCACAAGCAGCTGTCAGGTCACATTTCTTATGAAACATGCTGAAAGAAACTGCATCCTGTAAGAGGGAAGAAGTGCCTTATATGCTGGACATTAACACAAGGTGCATTGCATTGCTTTTAGGGCAGCTGAAGAAGCCTTTGTGAATGATGCAGAAGAAGCTTTTCCGGGCACTGAGTGGGAACGTGTGGCTCAGCTCTGTGACTTTAACCCCAAGTCTAGTAAGCAGGCAAAAGATGTGTCCCGCATGCGTTCAGTGCTCATCTCGCTCAAGCAGGCTCCGCTGGTTCGCTGAAGCAAAGCTCCATGGAGACACTACAAATGCAATATCTTAACCTTACTCAGAGAAGCTATGTTTGCAGTAATTGGATTAATTGTTTCAATGTGTTTTTCTGGACCACATCATGATGTATCTAGAGCTGATCATTGTTCGATTGCATGTTCTTCCTGATGTTTCCTTTCTGTGTCTGAAATGGGGAACCTCCAAAACTGTAGTCTCCGTGCTGTTGTGCACTGAGGTGTCACTTCCTACATTACTGATATTAAAGATCTGTTAAACAGCAAAATGTGTTGACTTTGGATGAATTGTGAAGGTCTTCTGCTCCCTTTTGACAGAGGGTGTTTGAATTAACTGTGAGTAAACATTTCTCTTGATTGCTAGTGAATTCACCTTGCTGGTGAATGTCCAGCCAGCAGTGCTTCTGGTCTCTGCAAGGCTGTCCTTGTTTCTTTAAGCTTTCTTAAAGCTCTTGAGAGGTTTAGTTTAAAAACTTCTCCCCTATCCAATTTATCACACTAGGCAGCTGCTAAAGAAAACTAAAACAGCGGGCTTGTTAAGGGGCTTATCTTGCTTCCAGTGGGACTGAGGACACTGCCTTCTGCAGGTGAGTAGTTCTGTATAGTTTCCTGCTGTCGCTTTGGATGCCTATCTAAGGCTCAATGCACAGGAGAGGGCACTGAGCAATTAAGACCTTTAATATTCTACTGCTTATTCTGTTCTGCTAGGTTTTCTATGCTGTCTTCATATGCAAAGATCTGTGGTGTTGAGGCTGTTTGGATGTTTTTTGAACTGGGTCCTTGTCCTCACTGACCTTTGCAGACACTTCCTCCCACTAGGTTGGTGAACTGGAGAGTTGGAGAGTAAGAGAAGGGAAGACTTGCTCTCAATGCTGCTCATCTCTAGGTTGGAGCTCTGTCTGCCAAGGTGGTTGAATCTGAAACAATTTGATCTAGAAAATCTCTCTTTGGCTTCCTTGGCTCACCCAGTAGTCACAAGAGCTGTATTCTAGCCTTGCTCTTTTAAACCTTACCTTAGCTGTCGATCTTCTAAAACTAATCTGTTCAATCTCCTATGTTATTCCACCATGTTTACCAAAGACACAGTATCTTAACTACTGTGTAGCATAATTGCTTTAATACCTTTTATGTACCAGCTGGAAGGTTAGTCCAGGGTTTGAAAAGGGTTGCAGATGCAGACTACGATGGACCAAGGCTCAGGATGTTACTGCACAGCAGTTGTCTTACTAGCAATTGGGTCCCTTTGGTGGGTAAGGTAGTCAAGAAATGGTTTCCAGTTGGGCTGCAGTAGTTGCAGAGCAGTAGCAGTACCTTACTGTTGTCTGTAATGACTGGAGCTACTCCACGTTTGCAAGTGTATTCACACACTACTGATGGGTGGTGATGAGAAGGGTCTGAAAGCTTGACTGCAGGGAAGATTAAGGCAAGAAGATGTCTTCTGAACTGCACAAGAGTATGGCAGGTGAGTCCAACAGGACTGAAGCACAGAGCAAGTCCACAGAATACCAATACTCATTCCTAGCCTTGACTAGTTATGCATTCACCTTGCCTGAAAATTTCCTTTTTGCTGCACACTCAAAACCTCTGAAAATAAAGTGTTGAAAATGAGCTGATAATTTAGTAAACAAATGTCCACTACATTAAATGTAGTCTTTAGAGTTATAATATGAATTTAGAAGAATTGAAAAGATCAACAGGTTAGAGGGGTTCCTGCACACTAAATTACAGTAATTATTGATCACCACATTTTCCCATTGTACAGAATATTTTATCTGGCTATGGATGCGGCTTAGAGCTGCAATCCAAAAAAATGGGCAAAGACTCTAATTCAAGGCCAAAGCAATGTTACAGAAGTAAAAGCAGTATTTTATGTGATGGATTTGCAGAGGTTAAGAATGTGTTTGCAGAGTTTTTACATGTTTCATCCTGCTGGAACACTTAAAATGCAGCTCTGTGGGTTCTGATTACCTCCGCTAACTCTGGTGCAGAGATTTTGCAGATTACCTCTTCTGCCTTAATTTTATATTCAAGTATGCTTGCTCACTATCTCCTTTATAGTGCTGTCAAAAATCATAGACTGGCTGTGGTTGGAAGGGACCTCTATTGGCCATGTGGTTCAGCTCCTTGCTTAAGCAGAACCACATTGAGCCTGTCGCCCATGACCATATCCAGACAGCTTCTGGAGATCTCCAGTAAGTGAAATTCCACTACCTCTCTGGGCAACCTCTGCCAGTGCTTGGATACCTGTACTAAAGAAGTAAGGAGGTGTTTCCTGATGTTCCGATGGAGCCTCCAGTGTTTCAGTGTTTCTGTGTTCTGTGTTTCTGTGCCCAGTGCCTCCTGTCATGGCATGAATGAAAAGAGCCCATCTTCTTTGCACTCTTGCTTCAGGTATTTATACACATTGATTAGATTCCCCTAAGCCCTCTCGTTTCCAGGTTGAACGGTTCCAGCTCTCAGCCCATCCTTGTTACATGAATGATACAGGGTACAGACGAAGGCAACACAGACTCCATGATTCAGAAGGCATAAAAGGCTTTTATTAATAGAAAATCACACTTATAGAAAGCATAGCAAACCTAAGACCTGCTTGGTGTTTAGGAGACTCCTCTTGCGCCCTTGGTCAAGAAGGGAACGACACCTACTTGTAAATATCCCTCACAACACTAGTTGCTAGGTACACTAGGAGATAAGGTAATAATGTTTTAATTCTTTCTCTGAGCTTTCCCAGGCCAAGCCTGGGAGAAGCTATGTATCTCTGTTACCAGAGAGTGAAAATATCCACACATCCTCACAGGAGAAATGCTGTAGTTGCTTTATAATCGTCATGGCTCTTCGTTGAGCTCCCGCTGGTGTGCTTATGTCTCTCATGTACCGGGGAGCTCAGAACCAAATGCAGCACTCCTGGAGTCAGGACATTTTCTGTGTGTCAGAATTATTTTAGATACTTAGACCTTTTGACAGAGCAAAAGAATTCTCAGGTTTATTTGGGAAAATCAATTCCCTTGTCTGTGTTTCTATACATTGACTTATTTATTTCAGAGGTCACATCTGTCACTTTGTTTTGTAATTTCATGTGACAGTGTTGTGCTACCTCTGGCCTGCTGTGTGTGCTCAGTCCTGTTTACTGGCTTTAACTTCCCACTGTTGCTGCTTATCTCCATAGTATTAGTCAGTGGAATCTGGAAAAAAAACCTGGATGCTTCCTATTCTTCAAATATAACCCCAGCTGCATGCGCGTGAAGATCTCATGCAGTATTGAGAGAGAAGCTGCGGACTCTTGCTGAATACATCCTGGTATAGAACTTGCTTTGTTTAGCTTCTGATCAGGTGGCAGCCAGCAGCCAGGCAGCCTGAAATTACAATGAGCATTTGTAAAGAAGAAGGGGGATGGAGAGGTCATGGGTTTATTGGAAAACAGGGAGCCCTGAAAACAACAGCACTGTGCAATCATTCTCTTAGCCTGTGGAACATGGTTAAGTTTTAAGCAGCCATAAAAAAACCATGGTGTGGCTTATCTTTCTTGTTGATTTTTTTTTTCCTGAGCAACCAGTTAAGAGGGAAACATACAGATTACTGGCTTGTATTTCAGGATGGACAATATGGGTGTCTGTACTCTTTGCCAAGAGGATTCCTCCATCAGTACTTGTCATGCAGTCAAGCGTGTTCCTCTGCAGAGCCTTGTGCTGTGGCACTAGTTCTAATTCAAATATAATTATCTGGAATGGTCCAAGGGTTGTACAGCCCAGGTGTTTTATACTTACTAATGCCTGTGATATCTCCATGGCATTTGAAAGGAACATGGTGATCAGATTTCGCTTAAGTGTAAATTCTGTCTGCACCTTACTTTGTGTTATGTTTTCGTGATACAAAATTGCCATTGCCTCCCTTGGTAATTCGTGCAAGTTTTTGACAATTTTGTTACAACTAAATGAAGGAAGGACAGTGTTTCAAGACCACCAGAAAACTAATGAATTTCTTTTTTCCAAGTGTCTGGGTGGTTTATCAGATTCAAAATACTGAATAACTAAACTTGATGGTCAGGAGACCAGAAAGAAATTCTAAACCTTGATTCTGTATGGATTAGCTATGTGGTTTTCAAAGCATCAGCAATGATCTGTAAAAAGATAGCTATCAAAACTCAGCTGGTCTCCTCATGATCCCAAGTCCTGGCTCTTTGGGTTTCTATGGTAATACAGAACTGTTGTGGACAGTTCTTTTTCCACCAGCTGCAGGAAGCAAAGAGGTATGAGAACTTGTAGAGATCTTATATTGGTTACATGAATTAACAGTTACAGAACTAAGAACTCCAGTTTTAGTGCACTTTGCAACCTTTTGGCACTCTCCTGCTGCCACTTGCTTATGTAATGCTGATTTTAAACATCCAGGTTCATGAGGGGACTTCTCCTGCCCAAGCTGTTGATGTTGTATGCTTGGAGGGCTGGAGGGTGGCATTCCTGCCAAGGCTGCCGCAGTTTGGATACCACATGCACTTACCGCGGACACTGCAAAACCAACAAAGACACGACAGGCAATGTGAGCAGGTGCTGCCAGTGCAGGTGATGACAATGCCCTGCTGCTTGAGGCTCTGAAATACTGGTAACAGCTGGAGAAAGGGATTTTGTTTCTGCACGGTTTTCCCGCCATTGGATATAAAGGTTGGATTACCCTCATTGGAGTCTATGATCTTCATGGTATGGGCTACTCTAAAGGACACTGGGCCAGCATCAGGTAAGCACATTACTGCAGATATTCCATGAGCATCTGGTATTTGCTCCTTCTGGGACTGGATACCAACTGGGGGCTAATGTCCATAACATCTCTGGTCCAGAATAAAGTACCTGAAGTTCAAAGGATGCTTCTAAACAGGGAAAGGAGAGACAAACAAAACCACTATTACGCTATTAAACGTGATTTTTTATTCCTTCTGATTTTATAAACCGCTTGTACATATGCAGCAAGTTCTTGGCCAACTGACAGAAAAAAAGCATTTTCAAAAGCATTTGAAGAACTGTGTTCTTAACATGACTAGACCTTAAAGGTGTAAAACTTTTCAACTGTATTTTAGTCTGTCGTGTTTTTTCTGTGCCTGCACCCTCCCTTCAGCTGCTGGGAAAAATGTTTTGAGTCTGAAATACCAGAAATACAGAACTTCAGAGGGTCTGGAAAGCAAAAGCCTGGTCCCACTTTCAGCCAGGCATTCCTTGTGATGGTAGAGGATGGAAAGATCAAATGACAGGCCTCTTCACTGTTGGAACCTCAATACTGATCTGAGCTACTGTCACTGCCGAGAAATGCCAGTTTCTCCTTGAGCTACTCCTAGAGCTACAGCTCTGGTATTGAAGGTAATGGGAATCATCAAGTAAACCAAGACGTGTAGGAAAAGGAACTAAAACTTCTTGGTTACATAAAGCCTAGTATAACTTGGCAAACAGTTAAGAACCAGTTATGTGCCAAGTCTGAGAAAACCTTGGTATAGAGGCTGCATGATTATTTGTGAAGACATCAGGAGGGAGATCTGGTGTTCCTGCAATCTGCTCTGAAGACATGAGTTTCCAGTAAGCATTCCTTGTGGAAGAGAGGGTGAAGTAAAGACAATCTGTATAGATTATATCCAGAATTAGTGAGTGAACTAGGAGCTATTTAGTCCAAGTTCATTGTATAGCAGAGGGCAATGGTTACAGAAGATTGTTTCATTTTGACCGGAGAAGAAGTTCAAACGTGGAAATATCCCCTGTACTAACACGTTACTGGGCTTCTGAGAACATTAGTGATTGAGTCAGATGTCAAAATAGGTCATTAAATTCAGGACAGGAAGTCTTGTGACTGCTCCTCCAGAGCTATCTTTCTGGATTAGCTGATAGATGGGTTGGTTTTTCCATTTCTCCAGCATCTTGAAAGTATACTAAAAAAGCAGCTGGGTAACGACAGCACTATATATCAAGGACTCATCCAAGAAATACAAACCACAGCTTACTTAGGCAAGCCTTCACTGGTACTTGACATACTTTTCTCCTAGGCCTTTGAATGCTCTGAAGGCAAGGATAAGGGTCAGATTTGACTTTCCATCCTGAAAGCTGATGGTGAAAGCAGGACAAGAACCGTGCGCCTGCAGCCACCGGAATGGCTGAGGAGATGCACCGTGTCACTCTGCAATGAAAGGTAGATTCCTTATGATTAGCTGTGCCATGTGGCTGAATTTCAGCTAACTGGCTACCAAAGAACAAGCAGCCCCCCTCCCTGAAAGCAGTAGATTAAATCTCTTGAGAAATACCCCAAGATTAAAATTCAAACAATTTACTATTGGCCATAGCCAGAAGACAAAGATGCTCATTGCTCTACTTATCAGTTTGTTTGGACTCCTCCGCAGGCTGTAAGTTCACCAAACTGTAGTTTTTGTCCTTCCTATGCAAAGCTTCTAAAATGGGACTCTCCCCCTTAGAGATGATGTAGTAATAAACTTGCTTGTCTCTACCAAGTCCTTTTCATGAAAGGAATTTCTAGGTGTAGCCTTTTTTTATTGTAAAGGTCCTTGTTTCCACCCACTGAAATTACTACCTGCTACTGGTGATTACATCATCTTTACTTTGTGGGTGGAATCCTGGAAACTGAAAAGCTGGTAAACTTCTCATTTCACATAGGTGGGAAATGAGATATTGATCCCCAAGGGTAGTAATAACTTTACATACCATACACATTATCCCCATACAGCAAGAGATGCTCATAAATAATTCAGCCACACTAAAAAGTAATGTATAGGCTTACCAACAGAGGTGCTTAAAAAACCAGAATTGCACATTACTTCCAATGAAGTCAGCTGAAATTTAGGAAAAATACAAAAAGATAATAACTCAATCAGGAAATGGTGAAGTAGTCACTAACTACTCGGAACACTACTCTGATTCATTAGCTGCTCTCATCAAAGAAAAATCTGGGGCAAAGTATTCCCTCCACCCATTAGGAATTTGAATAGTCCAATTCTCTGATTCTTCTGTAATTCTTCTAGTATATTCTACGTGTAGTGTAATCCAGTACCAGGCTAGCAGCTCCAAGCAGAGCAGGATCTGCTAGATTTGAGACCACCACATCCACTGTTTTAACAGAGGACAGTGCCTGTCGATTGATCACATCTTTGACAGCATTAACATAGTGGTTAGCCAGAACTCCAGAAAGGATCACAAGAGACGGGTTCACAGTGTGCAGAATGTTCACAACGCCAAGGCCCAACGCAGTCCCAGCTGAAAAGGTGAAGTAAAAAGAAATTTTTACTGAGTAGAAATTATTTATTTATTTATAAACTATTATTTATTCTACCTGAGTAGAATACTCAGGCCAGTTCTGGCATCAGTAGTTGAAACAGTTCTGTTAGCAGCAAATAACACTGGGAAGTCAGTAAATGTTTTGTTCCACAGAGTTTTATGTTATCAGATAATATGTGTTTGCTCTTAAACTTTCTTTCAAAAGTAAAAGAGAAAAGGCAAATTTTTTTTGCACAAAAATGTGTTACTCAACCTTATGGATGTGAAAAGACAAGGCATTAAGCATGCTTGTAAGCAAAGAAAAAATAGGAAAGCATCACTCTACCACCTTAATCTTAACCACTATGTATGAGGGAGGACTACACTTAAAACTAGTAAACCAGTAAAATACCCCATGTGAAGTAACACATAACATAAACTGCCTTTGCTACCTCAGACCAGCCATTCTCTTGCATACAATGAAATGTCCCAGAATTTTCCAGTATGATAATGTTAGACTTGACTTATTTTTTAAACTGATCTTTGCAGAACCTTTCCATTTTCCTTTGTTTTAAATTTTTTTAACTGGAACAGATACTTTTAACACTTCTGCTGACATTTTCTCCAACATTTAAAATCTCATTAACATTAGTAATTTCTATATTGAGAGGGCCTCAACATGTATAGGCTGTTTGTAGTGTTACAATGCACTACCATTTTTATACCCCCTAAAATACAATAATGGAAGTGTTTCACCCTTTGGGATATGTTCTCACCTGTTCTGAGAATGCTCTCTGCTTTTGTATTCCCAAGTTTAGCTGCTTGAATAAGGTGTGCAGCGCTAACAATCTCCTCCTCCTTCATTGACATTCCTTCTACTAAAAGCAGATCATCTGAAAAGGGAAGAAAGCCAAGAGCAAAACATGATAATGTGGCAAGTCAGAGGGTGAAAAAACAGGCAATTAAAATCTTTAAATCTCTTTTACTTGTATACTGGATCCTGAACAATCTGTCTAAGGATACGACAATCTGAGTTTAGCCGAAGTAATCATATCCATATTGTTCAGGAAACTACTTGCAGAAGCAGGGAATCAAACTCCAACACTTAGAGTGCAATAATTCACTAGTCTTGTTGGACCCAAAAATAAATAAAATATAAATATTCTCAAACTTATGTAAGACTGAGAAGCTTTTGCTGAAAGACAATCACTTTGAAACCAAATGTCACAGAATGCCTGTCAGATTAGTCTGCATCAAACTTAAAAAGAAGAGACAAGCTCCACTGTGGGCTTCTGGGAATTCTGAGACCAGCGGTTCCAAATGTTCCCTGCCACTGAAAAAGATCTCTATTATGCAGGCTGCCTGTGCACCTATTCTTGTCTCCTCCTAGAAAAAGAAGGCAGATTTATTCTTTCCTAATACCTTTGAAAATTTCTTCCTATACTGCAGTTTAGTAACCGTGTTTTCAAACCCAGAGTAAATAGATACCATCATGCAGTTTCTTAGCTTCTCTCTGTAGCGCTATTCCCGAGGCATATGCTTCTATACATCCTTGGCTGCCACACAGGCACTCTGGTCCATCTAAGGATACCACAATGTGCCCGAGCTCAGCGGCACAGAAAGAACTGCCATGGATCAATTCATGTTGATGGACGATTCCACCTCCAATTCCTGCAAAGATATTAAGACTTCTGTTGTATAAAAAAAAAAAAAAGACAAACACCCACTGCTCCCCAACAGTTTTGGAAGGCCCCAGTTCTGCAAGGCACTGATATTTGCTTATTCTGATATAGACAAGATAAAATAATTTACTTCAGTGATTTGACACACCTAATACACAAGCTCATAGCTCCCTCCTATTCATATATGGATCAAAAGGGTATATAATGCTTATAATTTTTTTTAAACCTGTGGGTGGTACTGAACTATGACAGATCTTATAAGTTTTTGAGTCATGCTCTTTATGCAGAAAACTATCCAAGCGGCCTTAAAATTTTGCACTTCGGAGGAGAAGTTCTAATGCTGTATATAGACAGTTAAACCTGTGTGTTAAAGTGCCAGGACAGATAAATGTGCAGGCTTCTGCTGCCCCTTCCCAAACTGGGTGTAGATGCATCAGCTAGTTCTTACTGCCATCCTCTGAAGAACAATTTTCTTAACAAATGAGAAAAGTTACCCCACATTTGCATTTCAGATTTAAGCATAATTTCTTGTATTCAGTTGCTTATCTCCTAGATACATATTCTGTATTTCTAAAGTTGAAAGAGAATTAAGCTATAAAGCTGAAAAAATGCTGAATTATTCCAGTTAAAGTTGCTCAGATTTTCCTTACTTGCCTGTGTAGCAGTACCAGAAGAACTTCTTTCATCAAAAAGTCTAAACTATGGAAGTGATTTTATTTGCCTGAATAAATTAAAAAGCACTCATTAAAAACTAATGTTTATAGGCATGAACATTACCACTACCACATAGTGGTAATGTTTATGCCTATAAAACAGCTGAGCCTCTAAGTGATGGTGCTGGACTTTGGATTTCATTGAACTATGACATACCCACCTGTACCAGTAATCAGTGTTACAAAATTTTCTATTCCTTTTCCATGACCAAATTTCCTCTCTGCTAGAGCAGCACAGTTTCCATCATTGTCCACCCAGACTGGCAGGTGCAAAGCATCAGATATAGGAGTTCTGAGATCCACAGAGCTCCACTCCTGAATGAGTTTTGTAGAGTGAAGCACAATTCCTTCTCGAGGGTTTACCCGTCCACCTGTGGAAATACCTAAGTCCCAGAAATACAGGAGAGAAAAATGAAAACTAACTCTGTGTAACAGACTTTAGGTAAAAATCTATTTTTCTTTTACTAATGACAAGATTTTTTCCCCTGAATATTAGGCTTTGAAGCCTAGTATTGAAGCAGAGCATGAAAGTAAAACTTTTTGAAGTATTACTAGCAGTTCAATCTTTTACATTTAAAGATTACAAAATCATGGAATGGTTTGGATTGAAAGGGACCTTTGGAGATCATCTAGTCTAACCTCTCTGCTAAAGCAGGTTCACCTACAGCAAGTGGCACAGGATTCTGTCTGTGTGGGCTTTGAACATCTCCAGAGAAGATGACTCCACAACCTCTCCAGGCAGTGTGTTTCAGTGCTCAGTCACCCTCAAAGTAAAGAAGACAGTTCACAGAATGCCATGCCTCTAATCACAATGCACCAAGTATCTTAAGACTAACTAGATAGGTAGCGGTAAATGTTAGTCAGAGAGTTAATGTTCCTACTTCAGGCAAGATTGCAGCGAATCACTTAATAGCTGTGTTTCTTGTTAGTGGTGTACAAAAGACATAACAGCAAAAATAAATTATTCAAACCTTGAAACATTATTAGTGTCCGTAAGTCCGCTCTAACTGTCAAGATTTAGAATTACTCAAAATAATTACTAGATCTAGAGTAGTGACTTTTACTTAAAAACACACTGTTTTTTTGAAAGATCAAAACTGTGTTCAGAGATTTGTCTACTGAAAAGAGTAGACCAGTAACAGGCTCTTTTAGCCAACCCAGTTTTCCTTAGCTGGAGAGGCTTCCAGAGTTGGTGGAGTCTCTCAGGACCACTGAAAAGTAGGTATCTATTATGGAGGTATTTAGCTCTGGACAATAAAGTTTGAACATTGTCTTGTACAGAGCTTATATAACTGAATCACATATGAAGATGGTTCCAGGGTTAATACTGTAGCAGAAAGCAGCCATAAAAGCTCTGAAACAAGCAGCTGAATTGAACACTAAAGATGTAAGAAAGATCTGATTGGAAGGGCTAACATTTCTCCTTATGTCTTTGTGTACTTACCATTGTTTTTAAAGAATACATGTTCAAGTTAACTTTTCTTTTTAGTGTGTGATTCAGGTAAGTTTTCATCTGGAACAAACTACTTTTCTTTAGGAACATTTCTCAGCTAAAATGAAGCTTCTATGTCCTGTCTAGTATAAGCACAGTGTAACACAGAACTCTACTGCAAGTGAACTAGAAGTCATCAGAAGGGCTGCTTTTGTCCCTGTTAGCTACAAATTTACTCCTAACATTCCAGCCTTTTTAGTCTGCCTTGGTGTATCTAAAAATTCTGCTGCACAGTTGATCCTAGACCTAAAGAAAGGCTTACAGACAGCAAAGAGCTGTTTTGGTAAGCACTGAGCCTCTGATTCACAAGGCCAAGACAGCAGAGTACTACATTTTAGATATAGTTTTCCATAACTTAACAGATTGTTTCATGGTTGTTACAAACTGTAGAAACTTCAGTCTTTACAGTCAGCTTCTCATTTTCAGCCATTTAGAAATGTTTGTTAAGAATATGTAAGAACTTAAAGTACATGAGATGCATTTTAGAAAGGTATTTTAAATTAATGAGTAGTGATTTAATTTCATGTTGAAAAACATAGACATAAAAAGTATTTGTTAACTTACCTACTCCCAAAATTCTGCAGTTTACATTTACTGCCTCTGATGCAGCCTCTACACACATCTTTAGAATTAATGCTAGTCTGTCTTCATAGGTTTTAGGGTTGAGCTGAGTATACTTCTTAACTATTTCACCCTAGAAATTAAGAACAACAAAACATGCCCCAGAGAAATGTATGTCATGATGAAATTTCTCTTCCATATAAATTACAGGTAAATTTGAAAATAGAGAGACATAACTTAATCTCTTTGAAAAAACCACAGATGCTATACTTTAGTTTTTGGGCCCGCAGGCAAGGTTCTTGACAGCTCTGGGGGACAAGTTTGCAAGATTAGGCATTACATTCTGCTTCTGTAATCAACCTCCCATCTGAAATTAAACATGCATTTTAAGAAACACAGCCTGTCTGAGGAAGTATCGCCAGAGCTGCTGCAGTAACTGTTGTTAGGCGTAAGCCTAACAATAGAACAATGTACTTAAACTCAACACTGAAGTGTTCAAAAAGAGAGTAACAACTGCTAAAAAGGACAGAAAAACCACAGTGCTTCAAAAATAAAATATTTCCAATCTGACTGGATGAAAGATTTCTGTGGTATCACAGACAATGCCATTTCACCAAAAAAAGCAGAATCAGACAGACAGAAATGCTAGAAGTTTCAAGGTAAAATTTACTTTCAGAAATATCTTCTAAACAATTACACTTCGGAGTCACTTGCAGTATCTCTGGAGTGCCATTAAGTATCATATATCCTAGAATAGTTTGGGTTCAAAGGGACCTCAAAGATCATCCATCAACCCCCTGCCATGGGAAGGAACACTGAACCAAACCAGGTTGCTCAGAGCTCCATCGAATCTGGCTTTGAACACTTCCAGGGATGTGGCATCCCAAACTCCTCTGGACAACCTGTTCCAGTTCCTCCCCACCCTCACAATACAGAATTTCTTCCCAATAGCTAATCTAAACCCACCCTCTTTCAGGCTGAAGGCATTCTGCCTTGTCCTGTCACTACATGCCCTTGTAAACACTTTGGACAGGGTGGGGAGGGGCCATGACAATTATTTTCAACCCTGGTCACACAGTGGCAATTAAAGTATTCATGACCCATGCTTGGAATCTGTGGGCACTAAGGAACTGATCTTAATTCCATGTTTATATTGCAGGATTAAGCCTGGAGACTGCTGAAGGTATCCTGGCTAACACTGTTATTCTCCCTGTTAAATCCCCTGTACAATTTATCTCAGTGAACTGCACTGAATTAATGCAACCAAGCAAAGAGGACTAACAAAGACAGTCTTTAAGCAACATGGCTGAGTCACTGCTGCCACAGAACTTGGAAAATTCCAAACTGACAATGGTTTTGAGTCCCACCATCTCAGCACCACATGAGCAACAAAGTTTGTGGATTTTGGATGCTTAGTTTCTTCACTTTTAGTTTGGAGGGCACATCAGAGAACTTGTTTTGAAAGATAAGGCTGCAGCAAATATTATCAGAAGACGTAACAGCTTCTAAAAGGAATTTCTGAAATCTCCTTTTTTTCTGAAAATAAAATTGAATCTCAAATTCTGCCACTGGCTGTTAAATGCTTACATCTGTTGTGTAAATTTTATTATGAAAGTCTGATTGTTTTCACTCTGATTTGCTAGCATTTCAATTTTCATAAATGTCACTTCAAGCTCTGTAAAGTGGGCAGAATTTTTAAAAATATTTTTCTTCCAGGCTGTGTTGACTCATAGGAAAAAAATATGGTGTCCATTTTGCTTCTAAAAATATTACACTTTTAAAAACTGTCTTTAAGACCTTGGAGATTTGTCAGACATCTCTTAAATTAATGTGAAAATTCTGGACTATATCAGGTCACTTTACATAACCCTTCCTGCTTCAGGCACCTTATTTTGCCTTCTGGGCAACTATTATTGAATCAATCTAGTTATCTGCAAATATGGGGTGTAACTGTAGGCGTAATTGTCCGATACTGTTGAGAAAAAAAGCCAAAGATTTCTCATTGTGAATTTTATTCACATATTTGAAACGCTGCAGAGTTCAGTAAATTGATTTGCTAGATGCTGGTTGTTGCTCAGAAGGGTTTTGTGTGTCAATTACATGGCAGTGTAAGGCAGTGGGGAAGCAAAAATCTGCTATTGGAGCCTTCCACGTTTTGCCTGACATACAAAAATTGGCAGGTTGAACTGAGTCACCTTTTAAGGAGAACACATGCAAAAGCTGTTCTATTCTTCAGAGTCTGTAGTCAACCCACAAAGCAGCTAAAACCTTGCACCACCACATGGGCAGTGCTAGTTTAACATCAGTCTTAGAAGAGCAAACCAGTAAGCAAGTTGTATCATGACTGTATGAGAGGCAGCAAAGAAGGGGAGAAATCTTCTTTATCCCTCAACAAAATTCAACAGACTGCTCCGTTTTGGACCTCTTTTGCATCACAAGCCCATATTCACACAGCCCAGTAGAGTTTGAAGAGTATATAGAAGCACAACAGAATATTTACCTTCATACTGACAATTGCTACCCGGAGATTTGTTCCACCTAGATCCACTGCTAGAGCACTCTGTGTCTCTAGAATATGGTCAATATCTTGAGAGATATTATCTTTGACAGGAGGAAAACAGAATTTCTTTTGCAATGGTTCTTTGAGGTCAATAGATTTAAGGAACTTCAAAATCCTTGGAACAGCATTACCATCTCCATATATTTTTGAGCTAGAATACAAAGAAGAATTCATGAAATTGGAAATAACACTGCAATCTATAAAGTTCTTTGTTTGATAGAAGAGTGTAACAGTGTCATTACAATATTATGATCTGGCTACTCTGCCAATACTGCAGCTCACCCTATGAAAGTCTGTCATGAGACATGGTACACAGTAGTTTAAAGAATACACATAGATCTTTAAAGTCTGGCACTAGCTCCATTTTGCAATATGAAACTGGAATATAGAAAACTAGAAACTAATGATACCAAAACTCCTGTAAAATTAAGTTTAATGAAGGGACCCACACCATAAAGCAGAAATAAAAATATGGACAGATTATGTATGTGCTACAAATCAAGTAAGATGTACTTATCACACAGATGCAAACTACACAATAATAAACTGTACATTCATGTCAGTTTCCAACATGTCTGTTTCTAAAATATCCTACGTGGTGTCAGATACTTGGTATTAAAGAATTCAGTTTTATTGCTCTGTTTAGATTCTTAAGAAATATTCTTTTTATCCTTGTCCTTAGTTGAACAAATATCTCTCAAAGTTTATAAGAACTTATGTGTTAGAGGAATGAGCGTCAATACTCACTAGGGCTGGGGAATAAGGAAATTCCTTGCCAGAATACTGCAGCTTCCCTGGAAGCTTGCACTCAGTACTCTTTATGCATTATGAGGTCAAATCAGCTATCAAGTATTGTCGCACAGAAGCTCAGAATAGCTTGAGTTGGAAGTGACCTCTTGAGATGATCTAGGCCAACCCCGGCCCCAAGGCAGGTCATGTTGAGCAGGTGACACAGGAACTCATCCAGGTGGGATTTTAATGTCTCCAGAAAGGGAGACTCCACAATATACCTGGGCAGTCTGTGGTCTGCCACCCTCAATGTAAAGCTCTTCTTCATGTTGAGGTGTAACTTGTGTTTTGGTTTATGGCCATTACTCCTTGTCCTGTTGCTGGTCACTACTAAGAAGAGTCTGGCACCACCATCTTGGCCTTGGAGATATTTTTATGTATTGAAGAGATCCCGCTTGTCAGTTGTGTCTTGTCTTGTCTGGACAGGGCCAGCTTCCACATTCTCTCTCTCTCCTCATAAGAGAGATGCTCCAGATCCCAAATAATAGAATCACAGAATAAACTCAGCTGGAAAAACCTTTGACATGATCGAGTCCAACCTGTGACCTAACATGAACAGCTAAACCATGACACTGAGAGCCTCATCAAATCTTTTTTTTAAACACCTCTAGGGACAACAACTCAACTACTCAACTCCCTGGGTAGCCCACTCCACTGCCAAACCACTCTTTCTGTGAAGAATTTTTTCTAATATCGAGCCGAAACTTCCCCTGGTGCAGCTTGCCTGGGAGAAGAGGCCAACCCCCACCTGCTACAGCCTCGTCAGGGAGTTGCAGGGAGTGAAAAGGTCACCCCTGAGCCTCCTTTTCTCCAGACTAAACACCCCTAGCTCCCTCAGCCACTCCTCATAAGATCTGTATTCTAGGCCCTTCACCAGCCTTGTTGTCCTTCTCTGCGTGAATCCAAGTGTCCCAACATCCTTCCTACACTGAGGGGCCAGAACTGGACACAGCACTCAAGGTGTCCCTCACCAGTGCCGAGTACAGGGGCGGAATGACCTCCCTGCTCCTGCTGGCCACACCATTCCTGATACAGGCCAGGATGCCCTTGGCCTTCTTGGCCCCCTGGGCATACTGCTGGCTCAGGTTCAGTCGCTGTCACCAGCACCCCCAGGTCCCTTTGTGCCTGGACAGTGTCCAGCCACTTTGCCCCAGCCTGTGGTGCTGCAGGGTATTGTTGTGACTGAAGGACAGGACCTGGCACCTGGACTTGTTAAACCTCATATTGCTGGATTCAGCCCACCTATCCTTGCTTGTCCAGGTCCCTCTGCAGAGCACTCCTACCCTCTAATCAATACTTGCTCCCAGCTTGGTGTCATCTGCAAATTTACTGATGGTAGACTTGATCCCCTCATCAGATCACCAGTGAAGATATTAAACAGGACTGGTCCCAATACAGATCCCCAGGGGACACCACTGGTGACTGTCCCCAGCTGGATGCAGCCCCGTTCACCACCACTCTCTGGGCTCAGCCATCCAGCCAGTTCCTAACCCAGCAAAGAGTGCTCCTGTCCAAGCCAGGGCTGCCAGCTTTTCCAGGAGTGTGCTGTGGGAGACAGTGTCAGAGGCCTTGCTGAAGTCCAGGTACACAACATCCAGAGCCCTTCCTGCATCCACCAGGCAGTCCACTGGTCATAAAAGGAGACCAGGTTGGTCAGGCAGGACCTGCCCCTCTTAAATCCATGCTGGCTGCATCTGAGACCTGGGCCATCCTGTAGGGGCCATGTGGCCACACTCAAGATGATACGTGCCATAATCTTGCCAGGCATGAGATCAGGCTGACAGGTCTGTAGTGTCCTGGATCATCCTTCCTGCCCTTCTTGTGGATGGGGGTCACACTGGCCAGCTTCCAGTCATCTGGAATCTCACCAGTGAGCCGGGACTGTTGGTAAATGATGGGGAGCGGCTTCACAAGCTCATCTGCCAGCTCCCTCATCACCCTGGGATGGATCCCATCTGGTCCCATAGATTTACGAACATCCAGTGGCTCAGCCATTCTCTGACTGCCTCCTCCTGAATAACAGAGGACCATTCTGCTCCCTGTCCCCATCTACCAGCCCAGGAGGACAACTGTCCTCAGGACTGTCTTCCTGATGAAAACTGAGGTAAAGGTGTTAAGTATCTCTGCCTTTTCTTCATCTTTAGTTACTACATTCCGTTCCCCATCTAATAATGAATGGAGATTATCTTTGCCTCTCCTTTTGCCATTAATGTATTTATAAAAATATTTTTATTATTCTTCACAGAATAATTAAGTTTTAATTGGACTTTTGCCTCCCTAGTGTTTTTCCTACATGACCTAGCCACGTCCTTAAACATTTCCTGAGTTACCTGCCCCTTTTTCCAAAGGTGATACATTATATTTTTCTCCCTTAGTTCCTTCAGAAGTTCTTTTCTCATCCAGGCCAGTCATTGTCCCCAAAAGCTCGTCTTTTGGCACAGAGGGACAGCCTGCTCCTGTGCCTTCAAGATTACTTTCTTGAAGTATGTCTATCCTTCTTGGACCCGTTTGTTTTTAAGGGCTGCTTCCTAAGGATCTTTCCAAATCAGCTTCTTGAATAGGCCAAAGTCTGCCCTTCAGAAGTCCAGTGTGGAAGTTTTGTTGGTGCCCCTCCTTGTTCCACTAATTATTGAGTATTCTATTATTTCATGATGACTGTATCCCAAACAGCCCCCCGTCACCACATCTTCCACCAGCCCTTCTCTGTTGCCCTTTTTGAAGATGGGAGTATCACTGGCTTTCCTTCAGTTATTAGGCATCTCTTCCAGTCCATGATTTTTCAAAGATAATGGAGAC
>VWZP01007210.1:762120-773655 GCA_013396995.1 Dicaeum eximium
GTCAGCCCCCCTCAGCACACATGGGTGCAACCCATCAGGTCTGTAGATTTATGGATCTTAAATCTGCCTAGCTGATCTCTAACCCAACCCTCTATGAGCAAGACTTTCATTCTCCAACCTTTTTCTCTTACCTCTGAAATCTGGGGTTCCTGAGGGCTGTTCTCAACAGTAAAGACTGAGGCAGAGAAGGCATTCAATAATTCTACCTTCTCTGTGTCTTTCATCACCAGGACACCCATATGATCCAGCAGCAGCCACACATCTAGCCTGTTCCTGTTGCTGCTGATGAACTTGTAGAAGTCCTTCTTGCTGTCCTTGATATCCCTAGCCAGACTGAATTCCAAGTGGCCTTTGGCCTTCCTTCTCACATCCCTGCATATTCTGACAATGTTCCTATAGTGCTCCCATGTGGCCTGTCCTTTTTTTCACATCCCATAAATTTCTTTCTTCTGTTTGAGTTTTACTAGAATCTTATCTATTTAGGTCTCCAGCTCTCTTTGCCTGATTTCTGGATCATAAGGATGCACTGCTCTTGAGGTCAGAGGAAGTGATTCTTGAATACTGACCAGCTCTTTGCACACCCTCCTCATCTGGAGTCCTAACCCATCAGATTCCTCCAAATAGGTCCTTGAAGAGGTCAAAGTTAGCTCTTTGCAAGATTAGCGTTCTAATCCTGCTTGCTGTTTTGCTTCCACAACAGAGGATTCTGAGTTTCTAATGGTCCCTGCAGCCAATGCTGTCCCCCAGCCTTCACATCTTCAACCAGTGCCTCTTGGTTTGTTAGTACAAGGTCCAGAACATACCTTTCCTCATTGGCTCCTCTACCACTGCATCAAAATTATCTTCACTGATCTGCAGGAACTTCCTGAACTGTGTGCCAAGCTGTTTGTTGTTACTCTAAACAAATATCAGGTACAAGTCTCCCGGGAGAACCAGGCCTGTGACTATGAGGCTATTTCAGCTGCTGCCCAGACAAAGCCTCATCAACTTCCTCCTCCTCATTAGGTGGCCTCTGATGAATACCCACAACAGTGTCACCCATATTAGCCTGTCCCTTAATTCTCATCCACAAACTCTCAACTTGTTCATCTGCCCGTGAGTAGAGCCTGATACATTCCAATTGCTCTCTCATATGAAGAGCAACTCCACCACCTTGCTCCTCTGACCTGTCCTCTCTAAAAAATACATAGCCACCCACGACAACATTCCAGGTATGTCACCATAATTCCAATGAGATCGTGGCTCTGCAACCTCACCTAGATTTCTAGTCTATTAGATTACTTTGTTTATACCACTTGCTGCATGCATTGGGATACAGGCACTTCACAGAAGATCAAGCAACCAGGTTGCTTGAAGGGGTGTGAGAGTCATAAACACCATAGCCATAAAAACCCTTGATGCGTTTTCCCCTATAATCCTGTCCTGATCTATAATGTTACAGTATTCCATATGTACCTGAGCCCAAAAATCATTACTGTCTCTTCAAGACCCTGCAGCTGGGGACCTTGTGTGTGTGTGGCAGGTGCAGGGCTGACTGTAAGCATTTTTAAAATCGCCTTGCCCAAGCAGTTTCCTGTCTTTCATTGTGTGTTGTTTGCTTTGTGGGCTGTTTCATCTTTGTTTTGGCAGAGGTTTTTTCCCTTCCCTTCCTGGGTTCTCTTTTTATTTTCCCCCCCTTGCCTCAGAGGGGCTCCAGTTGGCGTTTCTGGGCTGTCTTGGGGCGAAGTCCATAGGTGCCTTCCTGCTGCTGCACGGAGGGGCAGCATGAGTCCCAGTCTGAGCCGCTGAAGAGAAGCCGCTGGAGAGAAGACTATGGGAATGGAACCTCTCCCTTTCCTGGCAGCCTTGGGTTTGCTATTCTAAAAACTGCATTTTGCAGTTAGAAACTGTTTTAAAGTGAACTCTCCAAGGTCTGCTGGCAGCAAAAAAGCCAGTGAGTTCCTGGGGCTGGGCACGCTGTGCCAGCGCCAATGGACTGCTCCTTCTGCACCACCCCACCCCAGAACCACGGCAGCAGCACCTGCAGAACCCACGGACAGCAGCAGGAAGCAGCAGCAGCAACATGGACCCCATATGAACCAGCAAGTTTCCATCTGCCTCCAGAACTGCTCTGCAGGCTCCTGCCATCCCAGTGGGTGTTGTCACCACCTTGCCTCTTTGTTCCTGCGAACGTAACCTGGGAGGCACCATCTTGGAAGGGAAGGGTATGATGCCACCTTCCCTTTGTCCTTCAGCCACGTGGCTGCCTCTGGCAGGCACCACTTCAGGAACAGTTATTTCCAGCATTTCGGGTCTCTCTTTGCTCCTCTGGGGTTGTGAGATTTAGCTGTTTGGTATCTAGCAGTTATTTACTTTTTCCCCTCCTGCCTGTTGGCATCTTGGTTGTTTATAAACTGTTATTTTTTCACTGACATCTACTTGTGTCTTGTTCCTTATTGGTGGAAAGGGATTGGCTGGAATCAAGGAGGAGGTTACTCATTTCAGACTGCCCATCTCTTCAAATTGCCTCAAAACAAGACATATCTTCAATCTCAGCTGCAGCCAAGGAACATCCGTCTCTGCAGGGGTTGCTATGACCTGCTCCCCAGGAGGCAGCAATGGCACAATTGTTGCCATTTGCACTGCGCCTCCCAAGTCCTTCAGTTTACAGCCCATCTCACCGAACTGGCCAGCCTGCTGCCAAAGGCTCTCTGCCCTTTTTAGCTGGGGGATCCTCTTCCCCTGTAATAGGCTAAAAATCATAAAAACACAACCCACTGTTATAAAAGCAAAACCTCCTTGATGGCACCTGCCACAAACCCAGACACTGATCAGCAAAATGTGTCTGCCTCTGGCTGTCCTGATTTCTCTAACTGGTAGGAATACATAAGGGAAGTGATTTGGGCAGTCATGTTTTTCACATGCCTCACTAGGGCTTCATCGTCTTTCTTGATCCTGGCCATTTTTCGGCTCTCAGTATCATTTGTACCCACATGAAAAAGTGTCCTTCAGGCACAAGCCAAAGTAGGCAGACAGGATGTTCTCCCCCATGCTGCTCCTGAAGAACAAGCTCTCTTAATCACACTGATCTAGGTTAATATGAATTTTGTCCTCTTGACTTTCTGTTGAATGTTAAATGACCACATGTACTGAAACATTACTAGCAACATTTTGCTCTATAAATACTACTGCATACCAGACATCACATTATGGTTCTGAAATGAAAAATCATTTGTAACCTCATATCAGTGCATTAAAAGCACTTCAATCAAATATGATGAAACACCTTAGGACTAAATGCCTTTTACTGTACTGCTTTAACATCCTCTCCAATGAATTGAGATGAATGTACTCACCATGGATATTGCTTCCCAAACTGCAGCTGTAGAGCATGAAGAATCTTATCCTGTGTATCAGCATCTCGAACATGAAGAACATTTTCACCTAGATGATAAAAATTAACATAATAGGACAAATCAGATCCTCAAATTGAATTAGAGTATGGGCTGCTTTAGTAATGAAAAAAAAATTGTTTTTACTTCCTCTGTGAGGGAAAGATGCCTATCAGATTGACATCACTCTTCATCAGTTATGTGCCTCCCCTGGCTCCCACTAACGGTGACACCTCTGATACACTGTCCTGCACTACAGAACACTGGGAAGTCAAGCAAACATGTACCTGTTTCTCTTCCTGTCTGACGTGTCCCCAGGTTGATGACAGGTGTGCCAAACGCTCCCACCTCTCTGACACCACAGCTGCTGTTACCAATCATACAACCAGCATGAGCAACCAGCTGAATGAACTGGTCAAATGGCACATGCTTTACTGCCCGAAAATTGGGATGGTGTTCAATACCCTTCTTCCTCATCACACGAACCATCTCTTTGCTTCCTACAGAAAACCAAAGGAGAATAAATGATTTAAGTTCTACTTTCAAAATCAAAGTCCAGACACACAAAGAATCTAAATCTAGTAGCCAGACATTCACTGAATTGCCAGCTCTGAACAGGTTTTGTTGTATTTTTATCCTTACACTGTAAATCACTTATTTCAGCACATATGCCAAAGTTTGATACAAGAATTCACTGCAAAAGTATCTCTGTAGCTTTAAGTTAATTCAAGAGGCACTAATATTGCTCCTACATGTCATGTGGTTTCTCCTCGTTTTCCTTCCCACACTGAAAAGCTGAAATGTCCTCCAGCAATGTGAACATGGAGCTGCAGCAGATGCACCCATGGGGCTGACACCATCCAGCTATTTCCATCTGGCTGGAGGACCAGGGATAAAAGCACTCTTTTGAAGACAATCTGTTATGTGTCACTCTGTCATGAAGCTATTCTACTCACCTGCATCCACATTAGGGAACAGAACAAGTGTTCTCTTGTTGAAGGAGATGAGTGCATCTAGTGTCAGCTCAAACATCTTTATGGAATGTTTAATATCTGTGGTTACAGGATGTTGCAGAGCAACTATATAATCTCTGGTTTTGACATCTTCACCTGTCCAAATGGAGGGCAAGAAAAGTTAGTTATTGGCATAGAATAGTAAGAGGAAGGAAGGACAGACTTTTGGAACTACAGATTTGAAAGCCTGAAAAGTCAAGGCACTGAATGGGATATATCTAACACATAGGGATCAATGCTAGAATAAAAATCAAGGGAGTTACAGGGTAGCCTAGCTTGTTATTGCCTCTCTAAGTATGTCTCACAACTTTACAGACCACTACCTAAATGTCAAAAAACTGCTAAGTTGCAAGCCTACTTCTGAAGCTGTTCATTATCAAGCAAAGACTTCATTTACACTGCTTTAAAAGTCAGTCATACTTGTCTTAGTACATTTGATAAACATTTATCTGCAAAACATACTGATTGAAAAAGATTCCAGCTTCTAACTACACATGGTAGCCAAACAGGAGACTGCTTTGCCAAAGACAAAAAAGCAAACATAAAATCCCACTGTTTACAGGAGTTATTTTTAAGTCAATGAGTATGAAACACCAAAAGCCTTTGGTGCATTTTGTCCTGTTGCAGTGCATTCCTCAAAAAAAGGTTCATAATACAAATTCTGCATGATTTATTTTATATTAGGCCTGAACAGCTTTGATTCTATTAAACTAAAACTCTACCACACCAAAGTAAGTGCTCATGTAAGACTGTTCTGCTTTTAAATTGTTCAGCTCAGAGAAATGACCATTTAAGGAGTTATTTTTTTGACTTGGCAGAAGGTCCAGAAGCGTTCAGTAAAATAAGATTTGTAGCTTTCCAGCTGTATGTGGCAGAATACAGAATGAAAGCAAATGTGGAAAGAAATACCAGGTACTATTAAAAAATACGTATTACTTTTTGACTCATAACCTACTTACTGAGTTTGTCTAGTGTTGAAAGGCAGGTGAGAAAAACATAAAAAGCGTCCCGCTTACCTAGCCACATGCTAATGATACTCATGTAGTCCTTGTTTTTGGCAGAGAGAAGCTTGTCGTATGAGGGACAGCCTGCTAAAAGGATGCGGTCGTGGTCTTCACACATGGCTATCAAGTGCTGCTCCGCACTCCTGGTGCAGCACACGTGGTAGTGGGCCAGTTTGGTGATGGCGTGCCTGATGGAGTCATCGATGGTGCCGCTGACTTCCCCGCCTTCGATGTGGAGAATGCGAATGTTCATCAGGGCTGCGGACGTGGCCAGGGCCAGCGCATCGAACCGGTCCCCGTGCACTATCATTATGTCGGGCTTCAGGCGGTTCAGGACATCGGGTAACTTGACCAACGCCAGGCCCACCGACTCCACCATGGCTGCCTCATCCTCCCCTCTCACGATGGTGTGTAGTCTTGTATGAATATCAAAGTCGTCTTGTTCGATCATACGATAGGTGTTACTGTAGGTCAGGGAAAAAAGGGCTGTTAGAGCAAGGACAACTTGATTTTACGGCAATATTGCTTCACAAAATAAACATGAATTGCAACAGCTCTACTGGGGTTGAAAAAGAGACCTGCTTTCCTCATCTTCTTCACTGAAGAAAGTAGCTTTTAAGATTTTAACAGAATATTCTCATCCATGTGAAGATCCTCCCTAATATTCCAAACCATCTGGTTTCTCTAGACACCTTTAAGGAGGAACTGTGCTGAACATATTGTGGAAATCCTCAAAAATCAAACTCTTTGTTCATGTGTCCACTGAGCCTTTCAGAGAATAGATGTGGCATAATTTCCTGTCAGAAAGGGTATGTTTATTGACTTTTCTGTGGACAACTGTATAAATACAACAGATGTGATGCAAAGCTGAAGCCTGTATGTTTAAAGAAAACATCCTGCAGGGAGCATATATTATTTCAGATTCTGTATTTTTTAAAGGCAAATCCTTTCTATTTCACTGAGTAAAGGGGCTCATATTTATATAGCATAAACTTCATTACATTTCCAACTCCATTTACAAATATCCTTCACAGACCTATCATTTTTCTGATTATGTACATTTCTCTGAGAAAACTTTTTTCTCTTTCTGTATTCTTTGCCTTTTGAAAGGTGAAAATCTAGGGGACAAGCAAGACTGTGCATATCTGGTGGTTTTGTTTATTTTATGATCCTCCAAGCATTTCAGTAAAAGACACTTCACAGGATCACTGTCTGACTTCTGCTGCTGTTGGTTACCCCATTCACATCACTAGAACTAATTTTCAAATGAATGTTTGAACTAATTTTCTAGGATGACCCAGATTAAGGGGTGCAGGGCTAGGCCCCAAATAAAAACCCCAAGGAGCACCTGGCTTTTAGAATACTTACCACAAAGTAACTAACAGCAAATCATTTGCCAGATCAAAGTCTGTACTGTTTGCTTTGTGCATTATAAATCATTCACAATAGAGACAAGTGTTAAACACCCTGGAACAGGAAAAGTTGTATTTTGTATTGCTTAGCAGAAGTCTGCAGACAGGCAAGGGTTATGTGATATAGAGAAATCAGGGCCATGTTTGTCATTTTTAGCAAATGAAATGGGATTACTTTATTTCTCCAATCAGGCAGGGTGCAATTCAACATACTAACCTGTCAAGAAGTTCAACTGTTTGGTTTTTTTTTGGTTCAACTGGTTTTGTTTTGAATCAGGTTAGTTTTGTGATGTTGAATTCCCCTTGCCATGCTACTGGATGGAAACAATGTCCACTACACAAAGCAAGGAACAGAGCACTACAATGTGCAGAAAGTGGAGCACTCACCAGTGAAGCATTCTCTCTTAGTAGCTTGAGATAACAACTTCCTCCTGCCCTAGCTTGTAAAATTCCAAAAATTCTCACTTGAAGGCCCAAAAAGTATCTCTACTTGAAGATATGCTTATACATTTCTAGAAGTTCAACAATGCTGATATACTGCAGACCTAAGCTGAAGTCTGATTTTGTTTTCCAAAATATGTGTTTTCATATCTATTTCACTTACTGGGTCCAATCTGGTAAATGCAGCCTGAGGAAAATCAACCAGAAAGGCCATCCATGCTGTTCCTTCTACCTTTTCCCCAGCAACCAGGACAATATCCACCTGGATGTGGAAAGTCCTTCCAAGGGAAGGGATTTGGACCAAGACATCTCATCCTCCTGGGTGGGTGATTTGATTTCTTACTTATGGAGAGTTATGGACTCTATTCTCTCCCACCTACCCCTACACCACAGATAACCACCTATCTATCATTTTGTTATTCATTTTGTCAGAAACATACAACCACACTCTCCTGCCTCCACTATACTGGAAGTAAGAACTTACAGTGCTCTCCTGAGATATGCAATACATAAGTACTTTCTCCAATAACTGTAAAGCAGAAGAGCTGCAATTTAAAATGACTGAGGAGGGTCTTTTCTCCATGAAAATTAAAAAAACTGTAGCACATTTTCATTTGACAATCATCAGGTTTCAGGGAAAAATGCAGGACATGAGTTTCTCACTTCATGTAGTCTGTGATCCTGTTTAGGGTCTCAATTACAGCATTTGCACAAAGCTTTCTAGAATTCCAAGACTGGCTGAAAAAAATCCCAGAAATATGCAATCTCATAAGAAGCTGCAAAATAAATTTTGGGAAAATAAAAGTAAAACTTTGTTGTGTACACTTATGACACCAAGACTTCTTTTTGCCTAATGTTCATATTATCATTGCTAACACCTCAGAAAGATATCGGTAGATAAAAATTCACCTTACCCATAATCATCAATCAGGTGGGAACCAAGCACTACGACATCAAGCTCAAAAAACTGTGGCTCTGCCTTAATACCAAACATAATGGGAGCTAATTTTGAATAATCAGCACGGTTGCAAGTAGCAACACAAACACGAAGTTTGTGGTTGTTTCCATTCTTCTCCATGACTTCCTTTTGTCTCTGCTTTGAAAGATTCTTGAAGTACACCTCCTGACATAATGGAGAAAACAAGAAGTGTGTCATTAATAACAATAATTTACTTACAGCAAATGGCATACACTTAATGAACAGTACACACAAAAATGCAGCCCAAACTGTGGATACACAGTAACTACTCCACTTAAAATGGACACCTAGCACCTAACAGAACGAACAGAGTTCTGTTTCCAAAATCTAGAATAGAAATCTTTTTTGCCTAGTTAAAACTCGATTTTGATACTTGTATTTCTACAAACAGTACATAAAAAATCTGTATATAAACAATATTTAAGTATTATGAAGTTCAGCTGTAACTTAACAGTAAAATGACTTCTCCCTGTTCTGATGGAAACCTCTGTATAAATAGAAAAATTATTCTGCCTTAGTAAATGAAAGAAAGAAAATAACATATTCCAAATTACAGAATGGAGCAAATTGCCCAGATGCATCCACTGACAGACTCTGTAAACAAAAAGAGAAAGTTTTTTACTAAGACAGTTTATATATCTCTATTAAAAACATTTTGGTGAGGTAAAACAAGTTAAACATTTACTTCTAAAGCCTTACACACCCTTTTGTAGGCCAAAGTACATTACAAAATCAGTAATACAAAATTAGGTTCAAATAAACCTATTAAAAAAGGATACAGCAATAATAACCTCAAAATAACCCAAATTTCCTCTTCTCCCAAACAGAAATTACTAAGATGTTAATAAGAGTTTAAGTAAGTACCATGCTTTCGGTATAAATCTAATGTTATGTCATGTTTTTGCTCCATTGTGCAGATTGAACTTTTTCTGGATTAATGGACAAGGCTTGCATATCCTTGACTCAAAGCAGTATCAACCTCTCTACCAATTTTGCCAGCTAGAAGAGCATGATAGTACATGATAATATTAACAGGAGCAATTCCATGCTCCCTTTAGATGGCATTCAGATTTTTTTTTCAGTAAAGTTCTAAAAGAAAGGCTACTGTGACATCACACTCTCATAAAACTTACAAAATTCAGGAACTTTTCAAGATTTCCCGTTTTTAAGACATTAGTTTAGGTTTCATGAGACTTGACAAAACAATGCTTTGGTGCAATAGCAACATTAGGGTGATCAGGAATCTATGCCAAGTTGTCAAAGGTAAAGTGCTATCTCTAGTCCAGTTGCAATCCATTATGGCTCTGCAAAACTATGACTGGCAGTGAAATTAGCCAGACTAGTTTCCTGTCCTCCTTTTTTCTTCAAGCACTGTCTAAAATTCTAAAAACCTTCCATCCAGACACAGAACATACCATCTCCTAAAACAGTAGGTCTGTAAGTTGAGAAAAAATAAAATCTCATTTTTCACCATAACTACAGATCCAACAGAACTGAATCACTAGCCCACACATCTTTCCAGCCATGAAGATCGCATTTAATTACAGTTGGTATTTGGCTGTAATAACGGTCTCTTTAAATAATTTTAGGGGTAGATGTGGAGACATTCCAAATCTGTCTGAATTGACTAGAATCAAAAGCAATCCCTGGTATTTGTCCATTTCAACTTCTGTTAACATTGCATTTCAAAGCAGAATTATTTCCACTACTGCCTTAAAACTCTGCAACACAGTAGTTTCAAAAAGCTGCCAAGTGAGCCACACACTGGCCTTGGTGCAGATAGGTTTTCTATTGCTGTCAATTTTAAGCACCTGCTTATCTGAAGAACCAAAATATTTACCCTCATGTAAGGTGGGTAACAATGCAATATAATTATCAACTGCATGTGGACATTTGCCACTAATTAAAGTCTTTTATTGTCTTCTAAGAGAACTTGGATGTTTTCTAAAGAAACATGTGATGTATTGATACATCACAGTTTAATAACAGACATTATTCTATCCTGACTCCAACCTTTTCTGAGCCTAAATGCAAAAATAATTCTGTATTTTCAGACAGTATTCACTGTCAACAAGCAATGGCCCTTCAACCACTGACAGCAAATTCCTGCAAGCAGAACGATGATGCCCTAGCTACAGAATTTTGTTACCAGTGTGGTTTTAGTATTATCAGCTTTTGCAGGCAAGTAATCTCTTTTCAGAACTGTTCACCAAAATAATTTGAAATAACTAATCACTAACATTTGCCTCTTAGTTCTAGATGTTTGATGATATACAGAGTTTGATTTACATAGAACTCTCTAGTTGGGGGATCCTCCTGCTCCGAGGTCTACCTCCTTCCATATTGCAGGCACTAGTAATCTTTAGCAGAAAGGAGAAGAAATAAAACAGTCTTCCATGAAGGACTACTTGAAATACTTAATCTCCATGTGCTTTGGTCTACTGCTCTTCTATATCCCATCCTAAAGCTTTTAGATTATTACAGATTCAAGGACTTTTTAAGACTGAGAAATTCTGGGCCAGACTTTACAGCAGCCAAGCAGTTATTATTTCTTTTAGCAGCCCCCAGAGCACGAGACACTCCTCGATCATTTGATTTCACAAACAAATGACCCCAGCTGTATATTCTATATTCTACATTCACACCTCTGAAACATTGGGTTATAAAATCAAAGACTCTGGAACACTCCCAGTCTCTACACCCTCTGTACGCCCATGTGTTGAGGGCAGTTTCATCGTCCCACTTGCTTTGCTGTGTGGCATACAGGTTATTCTGCCCAGAACTCTTCCCACACCCTGTCCCAGTATGTGTATTCCCACCATCCTTCTCCACCCATCGGTCCTACATCGCCTGTGATTCTTCCTAGAGCCCAGTGCAGGTGACCAAACGCCAGACCAAGTCCTTCCGACACCCTCAAACGCCTCTGTGAGGGTGGAAAAGCATCCATCGCCCTGCACAAGTTTTAGGGCAAAAAATGCTTCCCATCATTCTCTCCGTGAATGCAGCTGATGTCTCCACCAGGCCCCTTCCTGGTGCAAGGGATCATTCACTTTGCTTCTCTGGAATATTGGTACAAGAATCGCAGAATATGATGACTCCAATGCTGGAATTGGAAGAGACCCAGAAGGATCATCGAGTCCAGCTCCTATTCATGCACCGGGCACTCCAAGCATCCATGTGCCCGAGAGCATTGTCCAAACGCTTCCTGAACCATCGGGCTGGTGCTGTGACCACTTCCCTAGGGAGCCCGTTCCACCCACCCTCTGGGTGAAGTGCCTTTTTCCAACATCCAGCCTAAACCCGCCCTGACACTTC
>VWZP01007210.1:773728-798377 GCA_013396995.1 Dicaeum eximium
GCGGCCCCTCCGCCCCGCCGCTCTCTCCGTTCCTCTGGACAGTGCCCCCGTGCGCACCTTTCCCCGCGGGCTCTCTGGATCCCCGCTTTTCCCGGGGATTCCCGCCCGCATCTCCGAGGCCCTGGAGCCCCGGCCGCCTCCGGCAGCCCCGGCGCGCGCGCGCTGCCCCGCCCCCAGGCACGGTCGCGCCCCCTCNTCCCGGACCGCGGCGGCGGCGCCGGACCGCTCGCATCCGCCGGCAGCAAGCCCCGCCCTGGCAGGAAGTGAGCGCGGCGCAGGGCGCTCCCCGAGCCGCGCCCCGCCGGCCTCGGGGGCCCGAGGCCCGGGCAGCCCCCGGGTGGGTGTCGGGCGGGCCGCGGGGCTGCACGCAGATGTGTCTTCACAGAAGCACAGGAACAATTAGGTTGGAAAAGACCTCAGAGGTCATCGAGTCCAACTTAGGACCCAACACCTCCGTGTCAATCAGACCATGGCACTGAGTGCCACATCCAGTCTTTCCTTAAACACCTCCAGGGACGGTGACTACACTGCAATGGCAGCCCGTTCCAATGTCTAATCAGCCTTTCTGTGACGAAATTATTCCTAAAGAGGAACCATATCGCTGAGGTGGGACAGTCTCTTTTTGTCGGTTTATAAATGGAATACTCCGTATATACACATCTGAGCAATCTAGTTAAAACTGCTGGATGATCTCACAGCTTCAGTGGTGACTCCCATCATGTTAAAAGCTTTTAAAGTGAGGGCTGTCAGGGAACCGTGGGCTGTGGGACTGCTGTAGGGGATGCACAGTTAGGACAAAAAGCCTACAGGGATGTGTGGAAGAATAAGGCAGAATAAGGCACTTACCTGATCCTTCAGGCTGTGAACTCCAGCCCTCCAGTCAGGGCACTTGCCAGTAGCTCATGAAGGGTGCTTGGGTGTGATGCAGAATTTTATAATTTTGGCATTAATTCAGCCCAGGGTGTCACCAAATGACAACTTCATTGGCGTGCAGCACAAGCAAAACAGCTGTTAAACCAACTACCAGGTGTTGCTGTAATCTGTCAACTGGAACCAGGTGTTCCAGCTGACTGTGAAAGAGATGTGGTTTGTTTTCTCAAGCTGGAGGTGTTTTGAGGTCAAATCTCACATTAGTGAAGTGACTGTGACTTGGATCCTAACTCGGTATCTGAGCCACCATGTGTAACATCAGCAACCTGTGCCCGCTGTATTCCACTATGAAAATGACTACCTAAAACATTTCAGTAGCTGAAATGGTCGCACACAGTCCTACTAAAAGGTAAATTCTTCTCTCATTTTTAGCTCTCTGATTTCACATTTGTGTGGCTGAAACCTGAGTGTAGTGTGGTAGGGCCATACATCTGAACAAGCCTGTACCACATTCAGCTATTTGGTACCTGAACTTTGCCACGGTTTTTCAGTCCAGATTGTATCTTTGTTCATCCATTTAATACTTGAAAGGTCTCAATCTCTTCTAGTTTTGCCCTTTAATTCTTAGAAAAATTAGCCATAAGAGTGACTTCTATGTCTGACATACCTAGAAGAAAGTCGGTGCAAGGAAGGAGATAGTTGCATTTCTGGCCTTTACCAGGGAGAAAAAAGTTGACTTTCCTAGCAGTTACAAATATTTGTTGAAAAATACTTTGAGAAACAATTACTGAAGTCTTCAGCTAAAAGAAAAAGTATCTTCAATTGCAATTATTAAAGTAAAAACCCTTAAAGGCTTGCCCTTGGGAATTTAAAATGATGATTTGACTGTTTCCCAAGAGATCTAGAAAGGATCTTATCCTATGCTGACGTTCAGAAAGTCCTCAGACAGCTGTGGTTCAATGAGTCATAGCTCCACAAGACTCACTGTTTTGAGAATATTGCAGCACACCCACTTCTGAAGTTACTAGGCATCTTTCCTTGCAATACTCACCACAGGTAGTAATAGCAACTGGAAGGCACCTGAGGTTCAATTCATGTCTAATTTAAATTATTTTCATTGTTCTCTGCATCACTAGATTTCCTTTATGCACATTGCTTAAAAGCCCGTGTACATTCTGGAAATGCCATGTTAAATAAATTTGAATTGTCTCCTGTAAATGCTTTCAGATTATGATAAGCTTACCAACATATCTATGGTTAGTTTCACCGAAACACTGAAGAAGAGCCTGAATCATATCTGAGCATGAGTGTATGGAAGTGTGAACATATGGACAGACTCTGGTTTATATCAGTACTAGCACAGCTAGAAGCAACTGCATTGAGAGTGAATTACTCTTACAACAGCATCAGTGCATCTCTTCATGTGATTTTTCTGTAAATGTTCTAATGGTGTTTTGGCATGTTACAGTAAAAGGCATAGAAGAAACAAAAAAAAGCTTATGCTCCTTTTGGTTATTTCTCTCTCACAGACCTCACATATTACATAAATAAGATTTAATTTTTTTTGTTACTGAGTGAGCCCTGCCTCAAGGCTTCCCAGCAGAGAGACAAATGCTGTGCAGAGAGGTGAGATGGGAGAGGCCTCAGCCCATATTCTGCCTGCTCCAGTCGGTTTTATGCTATGCTGCTCCAATCTCCAATGACACTGTGAAGAGGGCCTCCATCCTTGGCAAGGCCTGTGGTTGTGAAGGGGTTCATTAGAGGAGTATGGTCTCAGTATCCAGATAATTTATTGGCACTTCTCTCATCAGAAAGCTTTGCAGGAATATTAAAGGCTCTGCAGAGACTAAATGGACATTAGTGTCAAAGTGTTGGGAAATGTTGGAGGTGAGAAGCTTACTAATTTTGGGAGAGGTCATGTTGCTGAAGATCTGAACAGAAGAACCAAGATCAGTGGGTTTGGTTTGCAGCTGGTTTGGATTCTTTGGAAACCCATCCAGCAAAAGGTGAAAGGTGCTTAAATGGGATGGTCTGTGCATGACTGTGCCCGGGAGATGGATAGTGTGGACAGACAGAATCAGTAGCATTCTGATCTTCTGCACTGGTGCTAAGCACTGTGTTGCCTACTCCCTTCTGAAAGCAGAGCATTATGACTTTTCAATATCTACATGACGTGAATCTTTCATTACTTCTCCTTCATTTTTAATTTATGTCCATTATTTTTTATGTCAAAGACACATGCTGAGAGTAAGAAGTTGAAAACTTCCACTAAGATTTTCAAAAGCAGCTGTCCATATAAATTCTGTACTGTCCAGCCTAAAACACCTGAAAGCAACTTGAATTTTAAAGATCAGGGCTTTCAGAAAAGCAGGTCCTTCTGACACAGCCAGACTGATAACCTCTGAAGATTTTGGCACAGTAGTGTTCAGCATTCAGTGTGAATGCACTCCATTACAAATGTTCCCTTGTAGTAAGAGACATGTACTACATGATATAAGGAGAATATAAACAGTTACACACAGTAGGGAAAGCCTAACAAATTTTAACTTCCTGCATTTTGCTGTTGGTTCTTCCCAGTTAAAACTACCAGGTGAGGTGTGCAGTTAACAGCAATTGTGGGCAACCACATCACAGGCCATATCTGATGTTCCAGAGAAGGGGAAGAGATCAGGGATAAGACAATGCCATAGATGCTATGAAGAGGGAAATTTGGGGATTTATTCTCTTCTCATCATAACACAGATCTCTTACATCTTTGCTCACTGTCTTATGCTAACACAAAAATGGGCATCTACATGTAGCTAAGATTGAAAGACACAGAATTCCCAGCTAAGGGAGAGGAAATCAGTAATGAAAATGAAATGAAAATTTGTTGTCTCTGGAAAGATGCTGTCCCAAGAAATCAATGAAGCTGGTGTAGGGAGCTATCTTATGAGGAGCAGCTGAGGGACCTTATCACTCTCTACATCTACCTGAAGGGAGATTGTAACAAGGTGGGGATCAGTTTCTTCTCCCAAGTGACAAGTGATAGACAAGAGGAAATGGCCTCAGGGTGTGCCAGTGGAGGCATATTCTTGGATATTCAGAAATATTTTTTCACTGAAAAGGTTATCAAGCATTATAAGCAGCTGCCCAAGGAAGTACGGGAGTCACCATCCCTAGAATTATTTAAAAGGTGCATAGATGTGGCACTTAGGGACATGATTTAATACTGGATTTGGCAGTGTTGTATTAGTGGTTGGGCTTGGTGACCTTAAGGCCCTTTTCCAATAGAACTATTCCATGAGTCAGTGTTAAAATTAGGTGCTTCAAAAACTCAGGTAACAAGCAGAGTTGTGAATCTCATTAACATAATTAGGAATTAGGCAAAAAATATCACTTTTTTTTTTTTTCAGAGTTTGCAATGTTCTATAATAGATTACAGTCCCTTTTTTCCTTGTTGGAAAGATGTCATATTATGGTGTTTGGTGTGTTACGAAATAATGGCATTTGCACATACCCTATAAAATGTGGGTAAAGTTTATTGTTAACTAGCTAGAGTTGTAAAATGTGATAGATGGATGGCATAAAAAGCAATCTCTGTTCTAGAGAATTCCTTGATCACGAGTGTGTGTGTGTGGGCTAGGATAATACCCATCTGAAACCCATGCAAAGCACTGGAAAGAGTACTGGAAACCACAATATTTTCTTTTTCCCCAGTTCATTCAATGTCTTGAGCCTTTATCCTAATTTCTGCTAAAAAAACCACCAAGCCACAAAACTTTTCCTTCCCACTCCCTCTATCTAAAAATAGTAGAACTGACCCACTTTTTGCTGTCATCGTGTGACTAACTCTGCTTGTGTGATCAGTTTAATTCTTAAAAAGGGTCTGTTTTCTTCACTTGTAATCAATGCTCTTAAGGTTACTTCTTGTCTGTTTCTTCTGAAGCTCCACTTCTTGTTCAGTCCTGCTGGAATGATTGCTGCTGATGATTTTTTGACACACATTAGACATCCATTGGGAAATCTGATACAGTTCAACACACCCAAGCTGGCTTCAAACCAGTTGGTCTTGAACAATAATGGCAGCCTAGGCTGGGGTGGTTCTTCCTCTTACTGTGCTGTGCATCTACACCCCTTGATCAGCAGACAGTGTGGTTCACTTAAAACAACTTGGGGTATGTTCAAAATGGAATGAGTAAAGTTGCTGTACACACTCAGAGTATTTGGATGTGATCCAGTGCAGAATGAACTTGACTGGAAGCTGTCATCACTAGGTGAGACAGTGGGTAACTTTGCCAAATATAAGATCCCAGTTTCCACCTCAGGTACAGGTGGCAGAATTATTTGTCATATATATATATGTTATATATATATAATATTCACATATATATATAAATACCTGGTCTAGGAAACCATGCAGAAGAAACAGCCAACTTGGCAACAGCCAAAGATGCAAAGGTCTTTCATTTGTGAAAGTCTGGAAAGAAAGTTCTGTTAAGCTTTCCCAGTTCTGATGCTAAGACTTCCTACTTTTTTCAGTTCATATTGACAAGAAGTGCTGAAAAGAAAGTTAAAAGTCTGGCAGGAAGGAGAAATCAAACTCTGGCCACTTCTCACCATTAATAAATTCCTCCCGTGTTGCACATGGGTCTAGAGATTCCTCTTTGCTGTTCTTATCCAACTGGTTTGTTCTTTTTTTTTTCATCTCTCCTAATCCTTTTGAGGCTCTTTGGCATTACTTGAATGCAACTCTGTTTTTCAATGTGACCATCATCAGTGTGACAAATATTTGAAATATTGTGTCTTCTCTGGTAATTGCTAATTTCTAGTTTTAAGGAGTACTAATTCTACTGCATAATTACAAAAAAAGGAATCCATTAAGAAGTGACCCATTATCAGGACTAAAGAATTATAATAATAGTAAACATGTATTTCCATGTTTATGCCATATTAAAATAATTTATTTCATGTGTGGTTTGTGGATTTTGGCTATTAACTAAGACAAAAAATGTAATGAAAGAAGAAAATGAGACTGTAAAGGTACACTTATGGTACAAAGCAGATAGTCAGTTTACACTTACCAAGTGATGAGGAAATTTTGTGAGACAGAGTATATAAAATGGACAAAGAAGTGTAGCAGTAGCTACCCTTCACTAAGTCGAGATTCTCCTGTCTTTTAACACACTAGGTATTATTAGGTGAGTTATTAAAATGTCTCCTTTAATCATGTGACTCTCAGAGGAATCTTAAATCCTAATCTATTACATGGCTACTATAATTCCCTGGAACAATTTCAGATTTCCCATTTGAAGAAGCTTGTAGAGATGCAACAGAAGGCTTAAGTGCCAGTCAAAAGCACAGTGTTATCAGGTATTCCACAAAAGTACATCTGTGTTTTTAATTCTGGGTCAAGAATAAAATCTTGTTTTTTGAAGTATTTGTAGGCCTTATTTTCATTATCAGAAATGTCCAGGAAAAGTTTGTTTTTTCCAAACAACAAATGAAAGTCAAATAAAAGTAAAAACAAGCACACAATTTTGAAAAGAGGTTCTGTTTCTAAAGCTTTCAACCAACAAACCTTCTGTAAATGTGCTTTGATTGGACAGTAAATCAAGATCTTGATGATGAAGAGTAAATATTTGGAATTCAAGATGACATTTAGGGAAAAAACCCAAAACCCCCCACATGCTAAATTGCCATTTACTTCTTTCCTTCCGGCTTTTTGATACTAATCTGGAAAAAAAGTCACATGAAGAGCATCTGAATCAGCTGTTATTCCAGAATAGTCTAATTTTCTCAGCTGGATTTGCTATCCATGTTCTTTTATTAAAGATTTGATTTAGTACCAGATGTTTTAATGAAAAATTGTCCAGAATTGCAGAGACATATCAGTAACTGCTAAAATATTCTCTGATTTTTACATGAAAAGAGCAACTCTTCAACAGACGTTCTAACGTCTGACACCCATGTCCTTAGGCTGTGCCTGGTCTCTCCAGGAAAGACCATACACTATTAAGAGAACAGCAGCCTATTTTCCCAAGGCCTTCTGTGTGCCAGGGTGTAGGAAGTTACTCAGAATCATGTGGACACAGACCACTTTCTGACTGGCCTGGCTGCTAAGGCAGAATTCATCAAAAACTCAGCCTGAATGTCCCTGACAATGAGACTCCAGGTTGTGAGAGGCTCTCCCTCTTACTTTTCCTGTGCTTTCTGAAACCCTCTTGTGTGTCTCTGAAAGGCAGTTATGAAATACTGGCATTGTGTGGCACGCTGTCATGCCTGTATTTACTCATACAAAGAATCCGATGATCCAGCTCAATCTTTTGATTAGAATTAAAATTTGATTACAGTTGTAAGAAAAAGCATACAATTTGAACGTGATTTTGAAAAGGACAATCCTGTATTTTCAAAGCTAAGTACTTAGTGGAAAAATCACTATGATTGGGTTCTACCACATTAAATCATGCTTTATTTACAGAAAATACTAAGGGTGCCCTTGACTATGCCCTAGTGTCAATTTTACATAGCCCATAAAAATCTGCCTTCCCCAGGCAGCACAGTGTTGATGGGAATCATGTCCCTGAGTGTGGCCCACCAAACTTCTTACTAGTTAAAATTCTCCAGGCTGCAGGTAGACTTGTAAAGTGTGATATGCTTAAGGAGCAATGCAGCAGAGCTGAGAAATCTTCTGGTAGAAGAGTGCTCCCAAGTCAGACAGTCCACATAGTTCCTGTACTGACAATATAATTTAAAATCTTGGGGGATATGCAAACATTGTATAATTTCCATCAGCACCCTTGACTTCCTCAATATGAATGGGGACCTTTGTTAATTTTCAGTTTTGTCCCTGAGTTGGTTTACTCTTCAGTATCTGATGTGCTGGCATGGTGGTTTCGGATTTGGACTCAGAGCACCATATTAACACACTGCTACAAGAGGACAAAAAATGTAAATTATTTTCTTACTTAAAAATAAATACAAGAGATATCTTTTCAGTGCTTTTTGGAAATCCATTCATTTAAAGCCTATATTTGAGTCCTAGATGGATACCTTCACTGGAGAATATCCAAGGTGATATTTCTCAACACCTCCAGATCTCAGGGAGACCTGGTGCCAAATCTGAAGTCAAAGCTGAACACAAGAGGAAAGGGAGGATATGTAAAGAAAAGCTTCAGAGAAAGAACTGACATGGTAGGACATTCAGATTGAAATGGAACAGGCCTTCTATTTTGGCAGACATCACCTCTGACATCTGTTCCACACCCTTCAAGCATGCAGAGAGCTATAGCTCCTGGTAGTTAAAACCAGCTGTCAGTCAGCCACAAAACCTGCTCTACAGGTGGCGAAGTCAGTGGCCTGGGGCAGCAGCATCAGCAGGACTACTTGCTGCAGTGGCACTGCTGGCCAAAGAGCAAGGAATCTGGACCCTCCCATGGGTCTTGGCCCCCTCTCCACTGCCATCTCCCCAGCCTTTCTGCACTTGCTATCCTCTCTGCTGTACGGCTGTCCTCTGCCTTCCCCTCAATGTTGTGCTGACTTCACCTGTTAGCTGAACACCTTCTGAGAAAACCTACCTGAAAAATTGCCCCACAGAGTTCAAGTCCCCTTGTTATCCCGCCTTAATTCATGCCTCTTCTCCCAAACCCTGTCCACATCCTGCTTGAAAATGAATCCTTGGAGCATGCATGCCATTCTTCCTAATGTGCTTGTATAGCACCTGGCATGTTGGGGCTGTTCGTCATTGCCACAGGTACATCAACACAATAAAACTGATTATTATTCTAGACCCTTGCCGAGACCACCCTCCAGGGTGGGTGAACCTAATGTGGGTGAATCTAATGTCTCATCTCCCAGGTAATAGAAAGGCAGTCACAGTTACAAGAACAGTGTGCAAGCTTTGGGAAGGTCACTGGCTCCCCACAGCTTGCTATGGACTGGGTAATGAAAAGAGAATCCAGACAGAAAAGGCACAAATGGGCAACCATTCAGCACAGGTCTCACGAGAACTTCTAAACGCCCAGAACATCAGCCGGCACGGCCCCGAATCCCGTGTGCCCGGTGGAGGCACGGAGATACAGAGGCGGGTCCCGCGATGGCCCTGGAGACGGCGCCTGCCGTGACATCCTCGCCGAGCGGGCAGGGCAGCTCCCTCCCGGGTGCATCCCCCCATGCCGGGAGCCGGCTCGGCGCAGNGGCCGCCGCTCCCCGCCGCTTTCCCGGGCCGGCTCCGCCGCTGCCGAGCCGAGAGCCACCCGGGGCCGGGGCCACGCCGGGACCGCCCCGCAAGCGCCGCCCTCCGCCCGCCGCCGGGAGGGATGCGCGCGCGGCGGTGGCAGGCGCCGGAGGGTCGGGGGATGAGGGGCTGTGCTGAGACTTCTCGGTATTTCGGCGTGATCCAGGCGTGCCGGGGCCCAAGGCTTTGGCACTGCGTGCGCTAAGGCCGTCCGGTATCCCTGCCGGGGCAGCGTGGGAAGCGGGGTTCTACTCCGGGTATCCCCCGGTATCTCCTTCTACTGCTCCCCCGTGCTTCGGGGAGCCATTCCCCGGCTGGGTACCTCAGAGCCCTCACAGCCGTGAGGAAATGCAGGCAGCCTTTCTGCTGCCAGGCATCTCTGTGGATATTACCCGCTAATATCCATGACATCTAGTGTGTTTAGCATCACCAAGACGACCAAGATCCGGTCAGAAGAACAGGAATCTGCAGCTGTCTCAAGGCAAGGAACCTGTCAAGTGAGTCTTCCAAACACAGGTTTGGAAGACAGCAGCAGCCAGAGCTTCACAAGTCTGATTCCAGTTTATTCTTGTCCCAAGACAATGTTTCAAGGCTGTGACGTGCTCTGTCTTTTAGCTGTACCTGCAGCCCCTTGGAAGTCCTAGGGCCTGCATATGTGCGCCCTGTACCAAGGGAGCAGCCCTGAAGTGACCCTTCTCAGGCAGAGCCCCAAGCTACTCTAGATACCTGTGTAACCACAAATTTCTAGAATAGTCTAGTAGTCTGGGTCATCTTGGGGTGCTTGCAGGTCTTTTGTGAATGTCTTATGATTTTTGAGATGTGTGCCTTAGTGTTTGCAGAGAAATTACTTGTCTCTAGCCATTCCGTCCTATCCTGCTTGTTTTTCCTGGAACACAGATGTTCAAAGTGACACACAAATTTATAGCATTTTATTCCAGTAAGCAGCTCAGCACACAGCACCTGTAAATTTACTGACTGGCTTTTTCTCTGTGACAAGATTTACACCTGTACACAAACAATTCAACAGTAGTGGCCATGACTATTGCTGTGATATTATTTTAATTTGCATCAGTGTGCTATACTTGTAACTGTTTTGATTCCTCCCTTATAGCCATGGCAGTTTATAATTTTTTTGCATTCTGTTACCACAGTGTTTTCCTACCTGCTCATTTTATCCTGTTAAATACCTACAAGATAAGTTACTAACTAAACATCAGAACAAAAGGAAGGACAATAAAGCAGCACAAAAGACTCTAAAAAGGTGGGCTTTTGTACCATTGGAGAAGGAGGCATTTTCTTTGCTGTGAACTGTACTTTTGCATTTTCCCCCCATTTTACACAGCTTGAAGATCTGTGTGATTCTATTTTCAATATATTTTCACTGCAAGTTCTTGGCTGTTCTCTTCTTTCTTTGTCTCAGAAACATACATAGTTTTTTTTAGTCTCTAGTCTAATCTGAAACCCAACAGTGTTACACTCTGTTCTACTGAAGTCTCATCCTGCACATACATATTTTCAGCTCTTGTTTCCTCTCAGCATTGGAACATCCAATTAACAGATTTTCTTCCCCTATGGCTGCATTACACAGGTGTATATGCGTAGGCATACGCATATATGTAGGTATATAGGTTTTAAAAATATTAGCCAGTTGTGGGAGAAAACAAGCTATATTGAAATATCCCATTGTGAGATACTTGGCTTCTAAAATTTCTCTGTTGTTGAGAAAAAGAGAATGTTAGATTTAGAACTTGAGGCTCTATTTTTTTCCTCTGGGACAACACTACTAAAAAGAAAAGCCCAAATTCCCTTGGGCTTCTCCAAACAGCATTCCTTTCTTACTGTACTTTTCCACTTTTGCAAACATTTGTCATCCTGCTTCAAATGTCACTCATTTGTTTGGCATGGGACTTTTACTTCCTACTCTACTGATGAGTAGTACCCTTAGAGACAGGCCTTTGTTTTGGATTGATACAAATGCAAGTTCGTTTATTTAACTTAATTTTTTTCCTATAGTATTCTGTGCTGTATTCTGCAGCACTGCAAAAAATTCACATCTGCCAGAAACTGTGTCAGTTGTGCTACAGGACTTGTTACTTTTCCTGAAACTTAGCAAAAGCAGGAGCCTGAGAGTCTGGAATATCAGCCTGAGACCTTATTGAGTCTGCTCTGGAAACTCACCAACTCTTCCAGACAAATGAACACACCTGAGTGCTTGTAGAGGCAGTAAGTGTTCCTGTCCTGGTCCCCTGTGCCATTTGAGTTGTACTGATGTTTTACCCAGTGTGCAGAAAATCATGTCTGTGGAGGTGCAGTAAAGTATCCCCAAGGTGTTTGAAGCTCTCAGTATCATGTGCCTTTGTCCTGGGCTCCCTGGCTGAAAGATGATTGTTATTCTCAGGCAGCCTCTACATGCATATCTATGTACGTGTGGTAATTCATAGGTGTAAGGCTTTATGCAGGAGAGATGGCAGGGGCTGCATAAACTGAACCTTTAACGAGGTTTTTCCTCACTATCCCTTGATTTAGAACAGCAACAGGTCATTTCTGTGGTACGTGCATGTCCTGGTTTTGGGTGGGATAAGTTAATTTTTGTCCTAGTAGGTGGTATAGTGTTGTGTTCTGGATTTAGTATGAGAATAATGTTGATAGCAGACTTACATTTTAAGTTGTTACGAAGTTTATAGTAGTGTTTATACTAAGTCAGAGAATTTTCAGCTTCTTCTGCAAGAAGGCTGGCAGGACACAAGAAGCTCGGAGAGGACACAGCCAGGACAGCTAACCCCAACTGGCCAAAGGGATATTCCATACCATATGATGTCATGCCTAGTATATAAACTGGGAGGGAAAACTGTCTGGGGCCTGCTGCTTGGGAAGTGGCAGAATCAGTGAGCAGGCAGTAAGCAATTGCTCTGTGCATCACTCTTTTATATATTCTAACTATTGTTGTTGTTATTATTGTTGTTGTTAATCATCACCACCATCATTATTAATATGTTCTCTCTGTCCCCATTAAACCATCCTTATGTAAAGCTGAAAATCTGAGCCCGCTGATTCTCTGCCCCTTCCTGATGAGAGGGTGGACTGAATGAGCAGCTGTGTGGTGCTTCGTTGCCAACTGGGGTTAAGCCACGACAGTCCACCACTCCTCCTTTACACACAAGATGAATGGGAAGGCTTGTGTTCTCCTTAATCTTCGGTAGGCTTGTGAGCCACCTGAGGTCATACCTCAGTGGACTTGAGTGCCTGCCTTCTTGCACAAAACCAGACCTTCAAGTGCCTTATCTTGTCTTCTGGCCTCTTCTTTAAGGAGCAGGTCTTGGTAAAATGCTGTTGCCCAATGTCAACTCAGTCTACAGGCTAAAAAATATTGCATTTTAAATAAAATATTGGTCAATTTTTATCTATTTGGCAGAATTTTCAGTTTCTGCCTCTGTTCCCCTGCTTTGATGAGACCAGTGACTTGCAAATAGCAATAACCCCCTTGAAGAGGGTGCTCTGAGGAAGAGGGAACTGCACAAGGAGTTCAAATTGAGCTGCTTCCATTGCCTGCTGCTGGCCAGCTGGGGCAGCTGGCACATTGCTGACAGCAGTCTGGCTGCTTGATAATGAAAGGAAAATAAAAAAGGCTTTGCTTTTGTCAAGTTGTATGTGATATTAAAGTGAGTATACTGATATATAAGATATACACTGGTGACTTCACACAGCCATGTCTGTTTTCCACACATCTTCACTGACCTTTCCTGTTGAAAGGGAGGTAGCATCACCCTTTTCCTGCTAGTGTTGCTTGGGCTTTCAACAACAGGGTCACTTGATCTCCTTTTGGCAGTTTATACAGTCTGGAGACTTATTCCCTGCCCAAGCAATGAGGTATTAAATGTGAAGGAAGCTGAAGTGTGCACATGGATGATTTACAGAAGATTTTCTGCTCCTTTGTGGGCATTTAGAGCACTGAGTTGGCATTGCAGGAAGTGGAGAGTAAATGTTAAGTCCTCTGATGCCTTCTAGGATATACTTACTTCTTTCTGCTTTAAGGCAAGGAGGGACAGAAGGAACTTTTCAAGTAATCTCTGATTAAATAATTAACCTTGCTTTGCTAGATTTTCTTGTTCTACCCTCCTTTATTTGCCTCCAGGCTGTTTCTGTAAAAAAGCACATTAAGAACTTCCACTAAGAAAAGAGCAGACTATTGTTATATAGTTCACTCAGGCTCAGCTAAAAATGTCACCACAAACACTGGAGGAATTCAGTACAACAATTAGCACAGTAAAGTTGCTGAAGGAGAAAGGAAGATCTGAACTTCTAGAATGACAGAAATAAAGGTGATTTCTACCAGCCACTGCTGCAAGGGACTGTGGATGAGGCAGATGAGCTGGGGCCTTCCCCTGCCCTTTTCATCCGCTACACGAGTGCCTGACCAGACTGTCTGAAAGAAGTGGAATGTGGATCCTGGATCCACAACAGCAGAGACTCTGTGTCAAGAGGGAGGTGAATGGACAAGCTCTAAGTAGAAAATCCCCAGGCTTGCAGACTTAGTAAGGCCCAGTATTTTACACAGATTCAAACAGATGATGATTAAAAGACCTTACAGATATTAAAAAAAAAGACCAGTACTTAATGAAAGTCCAAATGTGTTAATGTGGTAAAAGCCCTAGAGTTTCTATAGCTTGTAACATACAGTATGGTGAATGGTGAATATACTTAGGTAAACACAACACATTAAAAATAAAACCAGTATCCTCCACAGTATAATAGCATCTTTCTGCTAGCAGGAGCAATATCACATTTGTTACATGTTCACAGCCTGTTACAACACTCAATGAGTTCAGATCTTACTCCTTAGCCAGTTTTTTGCTAAGTCCTCTGCCGTATCCCAGTAATGTGGTCGTGTGTAACAAGGTTCTCAGAGTAAAGGTTTGGTACACAAGCTATGTGATGTTAGAGGAAAACATTTACCCCTGCTTTTCTAATTTTAAAAGCTTCAGATTCTGAAGGATCCTGCACCGATGGAGTGCAGTGAAGTATTTGTATGGTGATCATCTTCTGACTGTTCAGGCAGAAATAAACTGCAATCCCTGCTACATTTTATTGAAGCAGGAGTCTGGAAGCACTAGATTTATACAGCTAAGTATGTATGGAAGCAGGCTGAAGGTAGGATTCCTTGGAGATGGTATGGAATGTTTACCTAGAAAACAAGAAAGGCCTGCCATTTTACTTGCAGTTTTTACCTGTGAAGATTTCAGATCCCTTGGTTACTTAGATTGATGCTTGTTTTTGTGCTCCGAAAGGGAAATGAGAGCAACAAATATTTTGAGGAAGGTGAGTGATTAGCTCCAGGAAAGCCATGTGTATCTTAGAATTTTCTAAGGAGGCCTGTGACCATTATGCAGGTCTAATTAAGGAAACATCCATGGGACTGTAAGGCCAGCTCAGATTTGACCTTTGACAGAAAAGAGCACTTGCATATTTTGGACAGAACATCCCTGTTAGAAGGTGGTCCTTAGACAGCCTCTGCCCTTCACCAAATGCTGGGAAAATATCTTTACCTGCCTTCTACCTCAGTGCTGTGATGAGGTGTACCAGGGGGGCTACTCAGGAATCAGCACTTTCCAATAAACCCTGGTTCTTCACAGAGCCGGCTGTTTATGAAGGATGCACTGTTGTCAGGTGTCGGAGCATGAGGGAGCCCTGGCTGGTGTTCTTAGAGCTGCCTGTTATGTCTTCCCTGACAGAGCAGTGAGAGGCACTGAGTGCTTCTGTTCCCACTCTGAGATGAGATGTGTCATCATATGTCTAGGCTTGAAAGTTGCCCTGGGAAGATTTAGCCAGCTGTTCTGGTATTACCCTGGCAACTGCTCACTCTCTTTGGTCAAAGCAGGGGAAACATAAGATTTTCTTCCACAGCTTAAGTTATCTGAGCCCGAGAGGACAGCTAAGGATCAAAATATAGAGGTTTTTGGTTAATAGCAGACAGACAAGAGAATAAACACACCTGTCAGAAAACAACAGTGATCCATGTCCATACATCCATCTCTTCCCTAAAGAAAAGTCATCACAGTTAGCAATAAGCCTTGTCCCAACCCTGTCCGGAAAGTGTCATACTGTGTAAACACAGGCATGCCTAAGAAACAACCCTTTCTATTCTCCTATTCTTGCTGTTTAATTGTGTACTTGGTGCTAGTGGATTTGTTCAATTCCCAGCACTTGGGAACAATCAAAACTATCTCACTTGTGTGCCAAATAACAAACCAAGGAGTTCAGAATTTGACACAGGAGACTGAAGATGCCATTCATGCATTGCCAACACTTAGAAGACACCTCTGTACCTTGCCTGTCTTGGTCTGTATCAGTAAACAATGGCTTCCTCATGGTTTACAAGGAGTGGTTTGGCCACAATATGACTACTTGCTTGTCAAGCACTGTAGGAATTAATTTGTTTAAATGTTGATAAGAGTGGGGGGAAGTCTGAAGAGAGGACGATTTAGTACTCTTTTTGTTGGAAGAGATTCAGATTAGGGAATACTTAACTAAATTAATACCTAAGGCCTTAGGCCCTGATGGTGTGTACCTATGAGTGCTGAGGGACAGCAGATATAATTGTGAGGCCACTCTCAGTTATCTTAGATTGATCATAGTGACTGGGAGAAGTTCCTGAGACCTGAAGGAAAAAGAATGTCACTTCTGTCTTTCTTGTCTTCAAGGAGGACAAGAAAGAATATCCAAGCTACTGGTCAGTCACCCCCAACCTGACTCATTAGTAGGAGGGATGGAGTGCATCCTCAGCAAACTTGCTGATGACACCAAGCTGAGTGGTGCTGTTAACACCCCTAAAAGAATGGGATGTCATCCAGAGGAGCCTGGACGAGGTTGAGAAGCGGGCCCGTAAGAATCTCATGAGGTTTAACAAGACCAAAAACAAGGTGCTGCACTTGGGTCAGGGCTACCCCCAGTATCAGCACAGGCTGGGTACGAACACAGGGAGAGGAGCCCTGTGAGAAGGACTTGGGGGTGCTGTGGGTGAGAGGCTGGACATGACCCAGCCATGGGCACTCCCAGCCCAGAGAGCCAAACGTGTCCTGGGCTGCATCCAGAGCAGCGTGGGCAGCAGGGGAGGGAGGGGATTCTGCCCCTCTGCTCTGCTCTGCTCTGCTCTGCTCTGCTCTGCTCTGCTCTGCTCTGGTGAGACCCCACCTGGAACCCTGCATCCAGCTCTGGGCTCCCAGCACAGGAAGGACATGGACCTGCTGGAGTGAATCCAGAGGAGGGACACCAAGATGAATAGGGGGTGGGAAAACCTCTCCTGTTAAGGAAAGGCTGAGAGAACTGGAATTGTTCTGCCTGGAAAAGAGAAGGCTTTGGGATGACCTAATTGTGACCTTACAGTACCTGAAGGGAGCCTACAATAAGGACAAAAAGGGACTTTTTACAAGGGCATGTAGTGACAGGACAAGAGGGAATGGCTTCAGATTGTCAGAGAGTAGGTTTAGATTACATGTTAGGAACAAATGCTTTACTGTCAGGCACTGCAACAGGTTGCCCAAAAAAGCTCTTGTTGCCCAATCCCTGGCCATGTTCCAGGCCAGGCTGGATAGGGCTCTGAGCAACCTGGTGGAAATTGTCCCTGCCCATGGCAGGGAGGTTGGAAATGGGTGATACTTGGTGTCCCTTTCAACCCTTCATGTGGTTCCCCATCTCCTGACATGATGGGGAAAGAACTTTCTGGAAACTTTTTATTCCTGGAAAGAAAGTGATTTGGATTAGTCAGCATGGATATACAAGAGGAAGTCCCGCTTAATGAAGTCAATTACCTTCAATGATGAAATTACTCATTTGGTATATGAGGGGATAGCAGTAGATACTGATACCTTGACTTCAGTAAGGCTTTGGATACTCCCAAAAAAATTAATGGATAAACTGCTGTCATATGGGCTTGATGAGCAGACAGTGTGGTGGTTTGAAAACTGACTGAATGGCTGAGCCCAGAGGGTAATGTTCAATGGTCTGAAGTTTGAGGCCAATAACTAGTAATGCACCCCAGGGGTCGATACTGGGTCGAACACTCCTTAAACACCTTCATTTATGATCTGGATGATGGAACAGAGTGCACTCACAGCAGATTCACTGATAACACCAAACTACGAGGAGTGGCTGATGCGTCATTTGGTTGTTCTGGATTTTAGCGGGACTTTGACATCATACAGTTCAGCCAACAGAAGTGTAAAGTCCTGCACCTGGAGAGGAACTGCCAGATGCACTGGCACATGTTGGAGGTCAATTGGCCAAAACAGCTTTGTGGGAAAGGACCTAAAGTCCTGGTGGGCAGCAAGTTGAACAAGAGCCATCACCGTGCCCTTGTGCCAATGTAGTTGAACAGTATCCTGAGCTGCATTGGAGGTGTGTTACCAGTAGGCTGAGAGAGTGGTATCTCTCCTCTATTCAGCACTGGTAAGGTCACATCTGGAGTGCTGTGGTGAGCTCTGGGCTCCCCACTACAGCAGAGATACGGAGCTGCTGGGAGACTCCAGAAGGGCTCCAAAGATTATTAAGGGCCTGGAGCATCTTTCATACAAAGAAAGTGCAAGAGAACTGCAGGGGGAAATCTTACCAATGTGTACCAAAATCTGAAAGGAGAGCAAAAAGAAGAAGGAGCCAGACTCTTTTTGGTGATGCTCAGTGACAGACAAGGGGCGCAAACTGAAATGATTGACTTTTCCTCTGAACATCAAGTAATACTTTTTTACTGCGAGAGTGATCAAGGTGGTGGATTCTCCTGCCTTGGGGGATCTTCAGAGGTCATCTGGGCACAGTCCAGGCAACCAGCATGAAGTGGCCTTGTTTCAGCAGGGTGGTTGGACCAGATGACCTCCAGAGATTGCTTCCAACCTCAGCCATTCTTAGATTTTATGATAGATAAAAGATATAAGATATCATAAGATATTGAAGACATAAAAGTTCCTACAGGTGGTGTATTGACAGTTGAAGGCCATGAGGGTTGCTCAAAGGTCTCTCAAATTACATCAGATGCCTGTGTTTAAATACCTGAGTTACGCCTTAGTGTCTTGGCAGCAACTTCTACACAGAGCAAACATGTTCCATTCAATGTTGTTTCTGTGGATGGGCAGGAGCAGGATGTAGATCCTGCTGAAGAGGAAGAGCATATTTGTCTTAAAGGTGTTGGCTTGTTTGGTGTGTGAAATGATGCATCACAGAAATTCCTGTATTTCTTTTTCCCAGGAATGAACTTTTTACTGTTGATTTTTTTCTTTTTTTGGGGGGGTCAGTTTTTGATTCTACCATTTTACAGTTTTGTCTCCTTGTCAGACCAGATATGTACTTAGATTTGTAGTTGCAAGGGACACTTTAAAATATGTAACCTCAGGTATCAAGGTAGCAAGGGTCAGGGAGCCTGATTACCCTTACAGATCTAAACCTTGCTGCTTGATACTTCAGAGGTGGTGATTACAGTCTGGGTGGCCCTGAGCCAAGTGCTTGGGACTTCATGTTTTTAGAGAGGTCTGCATCAGGAGACTTTGACAGAAGAGTTTAAATCAGGGTTGGTTACTGCTGTCTTTCAGCTGAGAATCTACGCTTAGAGTCCAGTTGGGATTCAGGGTAGCAAGAAAAAAACCCTGAAGAGAGAAAATTTTCAAGATTGTTCTGCTGCTGCCTACAGGCATGCTAGTTTTCCATCCCAGATCACCTGCAATCTCATCCTGCTGTTTCTGACTGTAAGATAAATTATAACAGAAAGCTACTGCAGATACCATTTTACTGGGTTCTTCTCTTGAAGAAATTTAGATTGCTGTTTGATTTGCCTTTTATTCCTGGTGAAAAATATGATTGACAGGACATCCTTGCTTGCATGACCATTTTTTACTGTCCTGAAACCAAAAGGCCAAATTCTGACATGAGAGTTTAAGTGAGGATCAGAAATATGTTGGGTCTGAAATGTGCTGGATTCATGACTGCAACAGATCATTGAAAATCCAGGGGTAGGAAAATAAGACGTAAATTATTTCCTATATATAAAGGATAAAGGAGAAATATTTGTGGGCATCACTGAGAAGGGAATATATAGAGCCACACTCAAAGGAGTATTTATTAAGCAAGTTTTCCTTGGGAGGCAAAAAGAGAGAGCCATCTTCTAGCAAGTCACTGTCCTTGTAAATGCAAGGGGAGCAACACAGATTGTACTGCGTGAGAGCAGCCCTGAAGGTGAGTTCATACTTTGAGATGAACAGGGGACAGGGCAGGACTTTTTGTTCTTGGCAAATGTGTTTGTAATGAGCTGTGCAGCTGGCAGTCTGCTACAAAGAAAATACAAACCCGGCTTACATACTGAGGCCAGTTTTTTCTAGATTACCTGATGAATGAGATCTCTACTTACTTCAGCACTTTGCTCATCCAAATTATGAGATGCTCTACCAGGAAAGTGCTTTGGCATCAGTGCAGTTCTGTGAGTCAATGTGCCATACACTTTGATCCTTTTACTCCAAGAGCAAAAGAAAGACAGGAAGGCTCTGGAGGACATTCTAGCTAATATTCTGTTTTTATTGGGTTTTTACTCCAAGTGAGGACCCTAGCAGATTCCTTTGTTTGGGTGAGGCCAGCAATCTACTATAGAGGGAGAGTTTAGGAAACAAAGATGTAGTGCACAAGTGATATCTCTTTCACAAATTCTGCAGCAACATTCACTGCTGTACAGACCCTCTGCACAGAGAGTCTTCAAGTAAATTTCCCCCTAAGCCTTCAAAGCAGAATCTTTCCCCAGTGCTTCAGGTTGTCCATCTTCATAAATATCACGCAGGCTTCTAGAAAGCACAAGAAAGCATGTATAGGGTGCACAAATTTAAAAATTCCTAGCATTAAACCTATTGAAGAGTTTCAGTGCTTCATATGTGTTGCAATGATCTGTATATTGACTTGCTGGTATCTGAAAGGTTTTTGAAAATGTTCTGTTCTAAATGTTCTACATCAGTTACTCCCAAAAGGCCAAACTGAAATTCTTAAATCATGCAAATAAATCACCTCTGAGAGAGTAGACTGCAAGAGATTCTGTTTGAGGAAGTTATGTGCAATGAAGAAAGTCAGAGGTGCTGAAAATCATAAAAGGCCTAGCTGGATTCTTCTCAGCCTAGTTTGAAAGCCACTTTTGACAGGCAGAGATTGCTGGATTTTAATTGAGGAAGGCCAACTTTTTAAAGGTACTTTGGCACTTAAAATATATTAAGACACCACTGGGAATATTGAATATGCATTGGAAGGGGATAAGATTCAGAATTCCCTTTCCCTGCAGTATCTAGCCAACTGGGATCTGACTCAACCAACACCTTTCTGCACTCATAGGGACCACAGTGTGTTTGAGAAGCTGACAGTCTGATGTCCAGTTTTTTCCTGGAACAGAGATTTCTGAGGCTGTTAACAAACTAAGAATGCAATCATTCTCAACTTCTTCCCTGGCTGAAGGTAGGGAAAGTATTAGTAAACCTGCAGAATGCCTGGCCAGACTTTGGCACTACCTGTGTGGGCTCTTGCCTCTTCTTTTGTGTCAGAGGACTCCCAGGGGTGCCACATGACGGCACTGCAGGAGGCAGGGCATGGTGAACAGCATGTCTTCTGCTTCCTTGTTCCCTTTAGGTCACATAGCTGTTTTAACAAAGAGGTACAGTCCACACTCCAAGCCACAACTCCACCCTCTGGAGCATGTAATCCCACAGGAGTTCTCTGCTTAGCAAACTGTTGCAGAGTGTTCTGCAGCCAGTCTAATGGCTTGGAATAAAAAGTCTAATTGTGCTTTTGCTTCCAGCGTCTGACTGACTTTTCCTTGGGCCTGTCTCTGTTTAAGCCACAGAACTCAAGAGCACAGAGTTCTCTCAGTGTAGGAGCAGCAAAGAATAAGCTGTATGGTAAAATTCTGCTGTCAGGGAAGGAAAGCTGTAATACATATATGAGAATGGTGTACCTAGAACTAATCAACTCAAGATCCCCAGTATTTGGCTAAAATCTGTGGCATATTATACCTGGCGTAGACCAGTCTTTCCCTTCTTCAAAACACAGATAAGAACGAGTCAAAAATAGCTTACAGAGTGCCTCAAACATTCAGGAGGGAGCAGATCCAAGTAAAAAATCTAAAACACATAGCATCAAAATCTTTCATTGTCTTTTTAGTGAACAAGACAATAAAAATAAACTATCTGGGACTCTTCCTCTCTCTCCACTTTCCACTGCTCTCCTTCAGTTCATTTGTGCTTTGTTCTTTTTTGAAAAGAAAATTTGCTGAGACTGTGAGGCCCTATGACTGAAGCTGACTATCAAAACCTGTGCTGTATTTTGGGAGTCTGCATGCCTACAGTTGCAAGAGCGTGGAAGTCCTTCAGTTATTTCTTAATCAGCTAAGCTTAGGGACAGTGAGGAAGGCTATGGGCACTTTGCCATGGCCTTTTGCAGAAAAGATTGCTCTGAGAAACGCTGTGTGATAACTTAATGTGGGTACTTCCCTGTCAGAATGAAATATTCTGAACTAGTCAAAACAACTGATTTCATGGACCACAACTGGTGCAAATCAGCAGGGGAGGTACTCGTGTGGGTCATTTGGGGTGTCCCTCTGAAACTTCATGGTGCATTTTATTCAGGTCTTTCCAAGTAAACTGTGCTAGGATGTGAGAAGTCAAGGCAAACCTAAGTGTGCAAGGACTGAGGAGAGCTGTAGAAAAATGTCCAGAATTAATCTACAACAGCAGTGAAGGGACCAGAAATAAATGACTTTAAGTAGAGAAAGCCAAGACCCCTTTAAATTGGGTACATCTTTCTTGACATGGCTGAACACAGATCATTGCAGGCCAGTGTGGTCTTCCTGGAAGAGTTCACCACAGCTGCTGGGTCTCCCTGCTATGAGGACAGCATTTGAAACCAACATGGGTATCATGACACATCAAGGTAAGCATGGCCTCCTCAGAAGATCAGAGAACAGGTTATGGACAGAAAGCCAGGTACCCAGAGAAGCTGTAGGCAGCTTCACCTGAATCAAGCTGAGTCTTTCACATTTGAGAAATTTGGGTTGGGTCAGGTGAGTTGTCTTCCAAGGAGAGTTGCCAAGAAGCACGGTATTGTCAGTGCTAGAGGAATAAATGCCAGTCCCATGGTACTTGGTATCTGAATTTGGACTTTGAGAAAGTATCAAAAAGAGTTTGTAGCTCTTGGGCCTGGGATTTGAGAAATCTTCTCTGAAGGTAAGGGGAAAAGTAAGACCTAAAAAGACTCAAAATAATTTAAAAAGCCAAAAGTCAATCTGACAGGGATTGGCATTTCTATGATCCTCTTCTGTTTGCATCCCTGGGTGACTAATCCTCATTTCCTGCCCATATGTTCCAGTCCTGACCGAAGCAAATGCTAACCTTCAAAATTGGAATCTGTGTGCTGGACCTTTGGACCTCAGGCATATACCCCTCTGATATGTAAGGGACATCCTGCACTCCAGGTGTACAATGGCTCTGTTCACTGGCAGAATGGTGAGACTCACAGCCTAGTGTGCTGAGAGGAGCAGCTTGTCATGGGGCTTGCACCCTGAGAGAGGACTTACCCAAACACTTCACCACTGCTCCTTTCATCTGCCAGTCCAAGATTTTGTTCCTACTCCAGCTGCAAGCACCACATAACAGGAAAAGTTCAGTGAGACTAATTCAAGGCTTGGAGGGCACTTCAGTGTGAAGCAATGTGTGCTTGGAACTTATAGACTAGGTATTCTTTCTTCAGCACCTTTCTTCTGTTTCCAGGACAGTTAATGAGAAAAGCAGTGGTGGAACTGTATATGTAAGTGATAAATGCAACTCTCATAAGTAACTTAGATATGCAAATAGGAACTGCCACTCCACCTTCTAACAAAGCAGAGTGCTTAATACAAAAATCTGCATCTAAGCCTGTAGAGACATATGCAGTCTTAGCACATACTAAAAGCTGTAAGACATCAAGGTAATAAATGGTTTCCTCCTCCAAAAAAATTTAGTTTTCTTGATGTTTTTCAGATGTTTCTTTATCTCTACATTTTTTGCATTGACTAGTCGATCCCACTGGTAAGTGTAGAGCTATGTTTGTTTTCCAGTCTGGGTTTTACTAGTCTCATATTTCTGAAGATGATGATGATGGTGTTCTGTGGTGCAGGGTACTGACAGGAAATTCAGGGCCCAGTTCCTACCTCAGACAGCAATCATATTCAATATTAGTGCTACAGGCATGGGGATAGGCCAGATATGAGGTGAAGAGAAGAGAATGAAATACCATATGGATGTTGGCAGGAGGCTGTGCAGACAATGGTCAGTTGTTTAGAGAGAGTGTGAAAGGGTTCCAAAATGCTATGTTTTGCACGTTCGTTCCTGCCTCTGAGCAGTGTTCAGCTACTGGGGCTACTGTGACTGCAGGCACCTTCCCACTTTGCTATCCATCATCTTAGAGCAGTCAATTATTGAACTCCTTGAGTTAAAAATAAGCGTGTTGCAGTAGTTCTAAGAACACCATTTGTTTTAAACAATGCGACTAAAAGGTGTTTCTTAAGTTGATGGCGGTCACTCGTGAAAATTTTCTATGCAAGACAGCCTTATCTCATCTTTACAGGCCATTATTTCTGTGCAAATGTTTGTGTTAAAGTTTAACTGTGATTTCTGGATCTGAACTGGGCTCTTTGTTTCCGTCCTGGCTGTACAGAGAGACGGGGCAGTGCCAGGCCCGTGTTACGCAGGCAGCAGAACCGCAGCGGTGCCAGCCTGCAGGCAGCGGTTCCCTCTCACATCCCGCACCTCTCCTGGGTTAGGAGGGCAGCAGCTCCTCTCTCATGCCAAGCAGAGCAGAGCAAAGGGTCATATGCATCAGCAGGCTGGCTGTGCCTGCGGAACATTCAGGTTGGCATGTCCTGTCTAAAGTCAGAAATGTTGAATGTTCCTTGCTTGCCATGTTGGCTGAATCACATCTGGTACTGGCTGAGGCTGTATCATTAAAGATCCAGGGCATGTATTTTCTCTTTGCATCTTTTTCTTCTAGTCCTGTATGGTTGGTTTGCCATTTCATGAGTTTTTTTTTTTTTTTAAAATTCAGACTGTCTTTTCAAACTTGTATTCTCACTGTAGTCACTACAGGTCCTTTGAGGCTCCCATAGTATTTCTGAGAATTAGCAGGTTGGAGTCCTGATTCCAGAGCAAGACATTTATTTTTAGCTTGCAGACTTGTATACAACCCACCACAGTTGACCTGGGATTGGTGAACTTTACTAATAGTAGTCATTAAAATGACTTAAATGATTTAAAATGACTACTTATCCTCAAAACTCGACAGAGATTTTTATTTTGACATACCAGCCAAGCTGAAAAATGTTTCTATTTTATGCTGACCAACACTTCATGGGCCAAATAAAATTTCTGTCTTGCTGACTAGCCAGTGCCCATTAAGAGTTTTCTTCAGGGGCAAAGCACAGTCAAAAGCACAGCATGGCTCTCCTTTTTTGATAGTTAAATATTCAGCTGAACTAAAGCAATGAATCCTGAAAATGGATTTTTTTTTTTTAAACATCTTGGGAAAAAA
>VWZP01007210.1:798472-813794 GCA_013396995.1 Dicaeum eximium
TTTTTTTTTTTTTTTTTTTACTTTCTCAGGAAGATAAAAAAGCCAGTTAGACAGTTAGATATTTTTGTTTCATTCCACTTTTCAGCTGGGACTTAAGGAAAACATTTACAAGGTCCTTCTGGGAACAGCTGCTAAAATCCTGCCTGACATGGCAAATCTAAGTGTGTCTTATTGAACTATATTCTAGTCTCTATAAATTCAGGGATGCTGATGAGATATAAAAAGCTGTTTCTCAACAATCAAAAGAGTCCTGTGTAACTAACCCAACCAAACCTATGCAGTTATTTCATAGGATTTGCTCTTCAGGAGACTGAGCTACCAAGTGAGACAGCGGGAGGTCAGAGAAAATTCTAGTGGTTGAGACTGTTCGGAAAAATGATACATTATTACAGGGCAAGGATACCCCCGTGGGACTTTCTTTTCTTGTCCTGTAGTCACATCCTGGCTAAACACTGTTACAATTTCACATCTAGCAACCAGAAACTGTTGAGAGGAAACAGATGTGTACAACACTGGCTTTTTATTTTTGTTTGTTTTACTAGTAGACTAGGTTGGCTTGGCTCATTGTGATTGCTCCAGAGGGGGAATGGTCTGGTGGATTGAAGGAATGAGCAGCATGACGAAGGACGCAGTGCCCAAGGACACAAAGAAGCACCACTGTTATTCCCAGGTCTCGGAGAAAGTGCGGCAAGCACCTTGGTATTCCTTCAAGACGCGCTCCCTGCTCCTGCAGTGGAAATTCTGCAGGAGATGCACAGTCTTGAGACAACCTCAGAAGGCAGTTCTGCAAGTGCTGGCTCAACAGCACACCTTTGTAAACTGAAGCACCATGTCAGTAGCAGCACTCTCCCAAATTCCCATTTCTTCAAGTCTAACAGGAAGCTTGTCTTAAGAGGTTTTTTACCTTCTGACAGGGCAGGGTGTTTTAACTCAGGAGTTTCAGTGGAGTTTATGATCCTTTAGTGTTTTAGTTTGCGTGTCAGATGCTCCAAGGACATTCACTACCGGTATTTACCCGGAGAGCATGTGCCACAAAATAGTGTATTGCTCAGAGTTTGTGAACAGGTCTGTTGTAGTCTGTCGTTCAGAAGAGGGAAAACTTTTCAAACACTGAAAACTGTGCTTTATTCTCATGTTCTGTTCAAAGGGTATAATGAAATTTGGCCTAGAAGCCTTTATCTATAAACTGAGAGTCAGCTTACAGAGTTTCCTGGTGGAAGATAACTTTCAATTACTGCTAAAGAAATTGGGCAAAACCGTGTATCTCTAATCTCTAAGAGTTCAGAAAACATCAGTTATTTTGTGAAGTAGTGTTAAATTCTTTGCTTTGAAAACTCTTTGCAGTTTTTTACATTGAAAAGCTACTGACATTTACTTAAAATCATAAATCAATGTACTTTGCCTTCTTACTGTCTTTTTTGTTTGTTTGTTTTTGAGTCTCTTCTGTGTCCCTATTTTTCAAGATTTTTCTCTGCCACTCTAAAGACCAGAGTCTTAAATTTTTTATTAATAAGGAGGAAGTCAGATAATGTGACTGCACTAGCTGGGACTTAAGGGAAAACCATAGTACTTGCCAGTATAGGTAACTGAATCCTCTGTCTTCAAACTGTAAGAACTGTGTGTTTGACCCTCCATATCAGTCTCCTGGAATGGCCTAGGGTATCTGCTCAGTAGGCAATGTGCCTCAGAGATTGGTTGTATAAATCACAAATGAAGCAACCCTACATGCAGCACTCCTTTTTACATATGGGGCAGACATTACTGTATGACTGTGGTAAAAACCAACCAAACCCTGACACATTCCCAGCACTGAAGAGAAAGCTGAACTGAACTTGTTATTAGTCTGTAGGGGAAGTGGAGAATAGTGTCAACTTTCTCTCATTCATTTTCACCCCAGCTGAGGGAGGGATCCATTCCTCTAATTTGAGTCTCATTCCTATAATTCCTCTGTTATCATCCCCTGGGTTCTATGTTGTTGCAGACATAGTAGGGGTGGTAGGCAGAGACTTGTGGTGTTACAGAAGGAGGATTAGGCTCTTTGGTATTTGCTTCAGTTTTCCATTCCTACCACATTCTTCAGTGACAACCTCATTCATTCTAAACCCAGTTTAGAAGGAGTGGGAACGGGCCGTTCCCAGGAAGGTAAGTGGGATTCCCTCCAAATGTTTTGCAATATGTGTGAGAGAAATTTGCAGACAAGTCCCGTGAAACATAAAGGAGATTTTTTAATGTCTTCACTGCTGCAGTATATTTTGTCAAAAGCTTGTAACAGACGTCTGTCATTGTTCTACTGGATGCTATAACAATGAATAACTGAGATTAGGTTTGAAGCCACAATAATCACATGCACTTTAAGAAACCTGTTGTGGTGCTAAATCAAATTGGTATGTTTGGTGGCCTAGGATTCCAGCAAAATGTCACTATGTTCACTAGGTAGGAAATGAGATACCTTTGTTTGTGCCCTTTTTTCCTACTGATAAACCACAGAGCAGAATTTCATAGAACATTTCCATTGGAGTAATACCATCTGGGAAATAAAATTTTAAGGGAGGTAAAATGATCCACTAAATTGGAATAGTTTCAATAAAGTTTGGTTGAAAAAAACCCCAAATATAAATAAAAATTGATCCTAAAAGCTGTGGTTTTTTCATGTGACTCAGTTTTATTTAACCAAATTCAGTTGAAGAAATATGAGTAAGTCGGTAAGTGTTGTAGAAAAGTGCTTAGAATCCATAGAAATGAAAAACATAAATTGGATTTCTAAAAGATGTCTTTTATCTCAATTTTAGATGAATACATGAATATGAAATATGAAATGTCAGGCATTTCCCAAAGTTTCCCTTCTACTGTAGCTCTGAGTCAGTATAGCAGTGCACCGTGAAAATCCATCTGCTTTCCTAGAAATGAAGGTGCAGTGGAACACTTCATCACACAGCACTTAGAATAACAGCAAGGTTGCAACAACTGTCTCACGTTGCAAGACATACTTAGCACAAAATTAATTTTTAAGCCCTGAAAGGCTAAGTCCTTTAAGTAAGGAAATAAGCACTCAAGCAAGGCTTGATTTTTCTTTCTTCCCTGCTCTCTGTGCTGTGTCCACAGCACTGAATATTTCCTTTTTTTTGCTGAAATCCATTCACAATATTGTGCAGTAGCACACAGCATAATATTTCCAACAAACTACTCATGTAGAAAATGAGGCTGTCATTGGTTATCTTGTTTAGCTGAAAGCAGGCAGGCTAGACAGCAATGGCAATGATGCTAACATTGATGGGTCTGTCATGCTGGTAGAGCCTGGGCAGTACTTCTCAAGTGACACTGGGATCACCTTTCGAGCGTGATCCTGACAACCACAAGTCCTGGATGGTCACACTTGGCCCTAGCAGAGCTTCTTCTGATGTTTGACACCTGTATGTTGAAGCTAGAGCTTGCAGTCTTCTTCAAGTGATTACAAAAGTCCAAAGGTTGAAGATTAAATTAAACCCAGTAGAGATAACATCACAGCATGGGCAGCAGACTTCAGGCTGTGCAAGGGGATTGATTGGAAACCTGCTGTTGGTGTTCTTTGGTGAATAGCTGGGAATGGCAGCTAATAGCCCAGACCTTCTTATGCATAAATAATTTTCTGATGGACATACTGAGTTGGTTGTGTATGGGCCAAAAAGTATTTATTTTCCTCTTTTTTTTCAAAGAAAAGCACCATATTTCTCATATGTCTAATCAAGGCAGAAGTTGCAAGGGAAAATATCCAGTTGGTTATCTGAAACTGGCCCAGAGAAAAGCTAACCTTGTATGCAGGACACCAGCTTTTATCCAGATGGATCAGTGAGAAAAACAGACAAGGCTCATTTCATCTTTTGATGGACAGTTATCTTGTCACATGGCAATTTCAACCTACTCAGTAGGTACCACCTAAAGTCTTTTGAGGGATTCTGAGAGAGTGAAATCCCTGAGTTTTCATTGGATTTTATCTTATTCCTCTTTTTGCACAGAGTACTGGGATTCTTTCAAAGCATCTGTTCTCCTTTGTCACATAAACTTTTTTAATAAACTGATGCCATGAAATACTGATATTTAAAAAAGCAAATATGTTCAAAATTAGGTAATGATTTTATTTTTCTTTGTCTTATTTTCAATGCTACTTTATTCCTTCTTTGCTTCCTGCAGTTTATTTCTTCTACTCAGTCAGCAGTTTGCTACTTGCTGTTTGCTATTTGCTGTTTGCTATTATGGATTTGCTTGAGATATGTGACTGAAATTTGGGGGTGTTTTTTTTAGGGCAGAGGTGGCATGCAGTTGTGCTCAATATTGCAGAAAATGTCTCAAGAATTCGTGCATGCCTTAACAGAGATAAAATCATGAGGTGTGTGCAGAGTATGGCAGTATCACATGCACTGCACTGTCATTGTAATTAAACTGGCTCAACTGGTCTGTGAGAGCCTAGTGTAAATATTAGGCATTATTGATACCATCAACCCCTCCTAACCTAATGAAAATAAGAGAGTGACCATAAGGAAGCAGACCTGTGGAAGCCTGCATGCTATCTGAATGTTCCAACACAAAGAGAAAGGAAAAAACAGTGATGCTTCCAACAAGAGAGTTTCCTACTGTGCCACTCTCTGAATCCAGTATCAGTCTTTTTTAACCCTGCTGGTACGACCAGAGATGGTGGTTACTGCCCACATGGCCACTCAAATGTTTCTCTACAGGTGAAAGGCGTTGGGGGTGTGGTGGTCAGAGGGGATCTAAGCCTACTTCAGTTTAGCAAGCATGGGGAAATTGCATAAGTGCCTGAATGCTGCTCTGCTGTTCTGATGTTGATGCTTGGTTTAGAGGGAGTGGTGCTCATTTGGGCCACATGATCATCATGGGCACATAAACAAACCCACACCATGAGGACAGGTGGGAGACAGAATGAGCTCGTTCAGTGCAAAAGACCTCAAAAGTTGAGGGGGTTCCTTAGTTTGCCATGGTTTTGATCTGAGAAATGCTAGACTTCTGTAGAGTTGCTGTCAGCAAACCTCTGTATTGTAAACTAGAGGAAGAGGGAGCATTTTCAGAGATTTCTTTTCTCCTTTCTTTAAGAAGGTTGTTTAAATATGCATAAACTGAATTTAAAATATTTTTAAGGGGTAATTCTAGCAAAGCGGGACAGTTTCATTGCAAATTTGCTTTCGTCCTTTTCAGTTTGTTGCTATGAGTCAAGATATTTTTTTGTTTTGATAAACTTGAAACTTTTAATTTGTTTTGCAAAAGCTGACTTCCTGCCCAGCTGGCAACTTGTACTTCCTCCCACCTCAGCCTTTCAAAAAATCTTGAGGAGTGCTCAAAAAAAACATTCAGCCAGCTTAATTCCGATGCCTCAGAAACTTACCACTGCCAGCTGTAACAAATCTTGTCTGATTTATTTATTTATTTATTTTTTTTTTTAGAAAGCAGAGTTGTTCTCTAAACTGAGCTTGAGATTTTCTTAAAAATTCACATTATTTGTGAAACCAGTTGCAGACAGATGAATGTTGTTTTAGGGGAGCCTGTGTGTGTGTATTAGTTCTGTGCTGGGGAAAGGTGGTTCTGCTCCCTTCGAGTGTTAGCTATTCTTTGAGAACATTAAACAAGGCCAGAATTAGGGAGCTGAGGTGGAGAGCCACAGGAAATGTCTGTAGATGAACTTCTAAATTGTAGAGAAGAGATTCCTGGGTGTGACAGAGCAGCTTGTGGACACTGGGAGAGGTGTAAAGCACTTCAGACAGTGAAGGAAAAGTAAGACTCAGTTCCTGTGAGTTAGAATCCTCCCTTGACACACTGAGTCTGGGGATGTCTCATTTGGCTTGCAACCAGAAGGAACAAGCAAGTAATCCTCATTTCTGCAGCCAAGGGAAGCAGGCAGGTTCAGCTTTCACCGGCTCTGGGGAAGTGCAACAAAACAGTGTGCCAAGACAAAGTGGGTACAGAAACCTGACAGCTTGGGCCAGTGCAGAACTCTCCCCTTCCCTGAGTTTCCTGCTGTAGAAGAGGTGGAGGAAGGAGAAAGTCTGGACAGAGACCTTCATCCGCTCATCATCCTGAAGATCTGCCCTGAAGTTACTTGGACCATGTCCTTTAACAAACCACGTAATGGCTAGACAGGGCTTCAGGGCAGTTCTGGTCACCGCCCCTTTCTGACAGCCGTGCTCCCTGATGGAGTCAGAAAACTGGAACAAAAGAGTCATCCACCCTAGATAGGGACAAGTTCTGACCCACAGCCCAGGCAGTTTCTGGGAAAGGCAGAAATGTGCAAGCCAGAGTCCTGGCTTGGGAGGTGTATAGGGGTGGGGGAGGTGAAGCAAGAAGAAGCAGAGATATGGTTTGAGAGCTGGCTGATGTGAGTAATTTTGGTCAACACTCCCATTTTGTGTTTTATGTTATGGTCTAGGATAGGTATTCTTTTTGTCTCCTTTGGAAAATGAGTTACCTTCTCTCCCACATTCCTTCTATTTCTAATGGAAATCTTTTCTTTGTCAAAGCTCTAGGTTTTAGCAAGGTACTTCAGTTATACAAGACAAAAATATACTGATAGAAGCTGTAGGTAAATAAAACTCAGGAGACACTGGAGTGAAAGGCTGAGCTGATCCAAACTTGTGAAACTGAAGCTAGGCTGACTCCTATTAGGGGACAATTTGGGTCTATGTGTTCCATCAAGAATGTCGGTCTTATATTTTGGGTTCTTCTGCCTCCTTATGCTTTGTTACTTAGTACAGTAATTGCCTCTGATCTCCCAAGGCCTTTGGCCTCCGAAATAAGGTTTAGAACTGTGGAACTAAACTCTTGTCAGGAAAAGAGAATGCACTCTGCATGCCAATGTCAGTCACCTTTACCTTCTCACATAACAGAATTCAGAAGTAGCACTCAGGCTTGTGTTCATTCACCACAGAGGCAAATAGGACTGCCTCACTCTAACTGAATGCCATTTTGAGATCTGCTTGGTACAAAAAGAAATTATGATTGCAAGGATGCTGCCCTGCATACCATTATACTTAATTTATCAGGGTGTGACTCTCATCTCAGTGATGGGCATCTCTATACTGTTGCAACCGATTCATTCCCAAGAATATGGAAGGGTTTCTGGGAATCATTGTTATCATACTTGACATAAAGAGGGGATGTTTTACAGTTAAAGAAGGATATATTGAAAGAAGATGGTAGGTCATGGGCCAGGAATGGTGGATTGACAGTGTCAGATGCCTCTTGTGAACCCTTCAAACTGTCTGTCTGGCTCCCCAGGTTGTCTGCTGATGACCTGCTTGGAACTCCTCTTCTCTAAACTAATGTTAACATTTACCCCGCCTTGAAATCCAATGCTCCCTGGGAAGCCCCTCTAGCCCATTCCTACTTCATTTGGAATGCCTTATTCCTTTCCAATTCACCTTCACTTCTTATCAAGCTGTCACAACCCTTTTAAAAAAAGTATCTTGTAGGGCGAGAAAACAAAGGAGGCTTAGTAAAAGAAGAACAAAGAGTGCTTGGTTAAGTAAAAGCCAGGAAAAAGATGGAACAAACTTTCTAAAATGTAACAGATAGAACATCAGTAATTTAGAATAAGCTATAACAAAATGCTTGTTCAGAAAGAAGTGATCTGGTGCTCGAATCATTTATTCTATTGGCTCACTAGAGGCATGTTGCTTTAATCTGATGGCAACAATATTATAAAATGTGTATGCTTTTCCAATAAATGTTTCTGGTCTTATCATTGTCTGGGTACTGTACTTTGTGCCCCAATACGCTGCAAAAGGTGCCTGCTTAACAAGAACCTGAAATCTCTGAGATGATTCTGGACCTGTGGTGCATTCCCAGCTGAACTGGTGTATTCCCAAAGAAACTGAAGCGTGGATTTCAAGAATTGTTGAGGACGTCCTTCTCGTCGTGGGCTAAGGAACGATTATAGGTCAACCTTATGAGCAGTTAAGGAAAAAGTTAAATGCTATAGGTAAACAAAATCCGACCAACAAACAAACAAGCAAAACTCCAAACCCTATCTATCTATCTATCTATCTATCTATCTATCTATCTATCTATCTATCTATCTATCTATCTATCTATCCAGCTATATCTATATCTATATCATCTATATCTATATCTATATCATCTATATAATCTATATCTATATCTATATCTATATCTATATCTATATCTATATCTATCTATCTATCTATCTATATCTCTGTATAATGGGGAATAATATAAGTAATATTCTTCATGAAAGCTGTTTGTTACATATCACAAGGGAGCAAGGTTATAGAATTCAAGAAAGAAAACTTATGCAACTCCTTATATGGGTGAAGGCTAACTGTCCATGGTATGAAGTAAAGGAATTGTATAACCTTGAAAACTGGGAGTGGGTGATTCTTTAAAGACTCATCAATTAGAGAACCACGAGTTTAATTCTGATGAATTTACTACATGGCGAATTATTTATTCTGCACTATGATCTTTTAATGGTTTGGATGAAATTGATCAGCTCACTGTAGATCTGTCGGCAGATACTTCTTCTGAATCAACACCACCACTTCTGCGTCATGAGCCGGTAGTTTTGCAGCTGAAGGAGGGAATTAATGAGGAGAACCCAGAGGGCGATGCCATAAATTTAAAGACTGTAATTTAAAACCTGCTGTGAAACCACAGCCAATGAAAGCTGTGGCTGCAGCGCCATCTAGTGACACAAGGCTGCTAAAACAGCAATTAAATCCTCCACCCTATGTAACGAAGCTTTGCTGTCCTCTGAGCCAAAACACTTTTTAAATACTTGCGAAAAACAAGTCAAGTGATACTTGCCAAAATCAAGATCAAGTGATCGATCAAGGGGATGTTGAACTGCTCAATGCTGTGCCTGTAATTTATCACAACAAGCATCCTCGTCGCGAACAAATTTCTTATAATATGGCTAAGGAGTTAAAAATGTCTGTAAGTGAAAGAAGTCTGCAATCTTCCTATATGATGGGCTGAGTACTGTACTTTGTGCCCCAGTCAGGCCTGATGGGTGCTAAGCAACCCAGAATTCCCAATCCAGCAAGGATCCCTGAAACATGGGATTGTTGAAACATTGACTTAAAAGATTGTTCAAAAATGAGGCCTTCAACTTAGTTGAAGGAATGAACAGAGCGTTCAACTGATGAATGAAGAACAGAACATTCCTTTCTAAAAAAAGTACACAACATAAATTGTTTTTTATATTGTTATCTACTTTGATTTTGTTTGGTGCAGATCTCACTATTTTTATATTATGCATCTCAGGTCTCACTCATGATTGCCTGGACCTCTGGTGGAAGGCAATGCAGCTGCTGAGGCTCTGACGATGATGGCAACAGTTCTGAATCAAATTATTCCAGCAAAGTTTTCACTTCTATCACCAGAATGCAAAAGCTTTGAGTAAACAATTTAATATTACTTTTTCTCAAGCTAAACAAATTGTTCATTCTTGCTGTGATTGTACACGCTTAACACCTTTACCTACTACAATAAGTACAAATCAAAAAAAAAATAGGTGTCAATGAAGTTTGGCAAATGGATGTTACACATTTCCTCTTTTAGCACCCTAAAATATGTGCAAGTATCAGTTGACATATATTCAAGATTTTTGTTGCCTCCACTCACAAAGAGAAAAAGGCAAGAGATATCATTAAGCACATGTTGCGAACTATTACTACTTTAGAAGTCCCTTAAGTAGTGGAAACTGATAATGGGGCAGCGTATGTCTCACAACCAGTGAAAGCCTTTTTTCATTGTTGGGGTGTATGTCACTTAACTGGTATACCCCACTCCACAGCAGGTCAAGCTGTTGTGGAACGAACACATCCCTTTTTAAAGAACATGCTTCTTAAACAAAAAAGGGGAATCCCCTTGGTATAACACCTCGGCACCTCGGGAAGAATTGGACAAAGCAACATTTGTTTTTAATGTCTTAAACATTTCCAGACTTGATAACAAAATAGCAAGTGAAAAAAAGTTTTCCCATGATGCTTTAGCAGATTCTCAACAGCTTCTTTGTTATAAAGATTTGCAGAGTGGGCAATGGCTAGGCCCTGTGCTTTTGCTAACATGGGGTTGTGGTTATAGTTGTGTTTCTCTATCCACAGGAGTTCATTGTCTACCTGGGAAGAACATCAAACCCGCAGAGGGAATGAAGACTTGAAGGCATCACAGTTTTGGTTTGGTAATCAGCTACTATGGGTTTAGGCACAACATACATAGCCTTTTTTGTCATCCTCAGTAGATTCTTGAGGATGGTGAATGAGGCATGAGTCCTACAACCAAAGCCCAATGTTTGGCTCACATCAGCCAAAGCAATTAACCAATCTACCCTTTGTATATCCATGACCAGTCCTAGTGATATGTTTCAAACATGTGTGGTTGTCATTCCTTTGTTGGAGGACAAATGGAAGGAATTATAAAATCAAACATTTCCACGTGATTGTACAGCTCCAGGTAAGTGCAGATCGTTGTGGTGTCTGGATCACGGCGGTCTAATGCTGGCCAGTCTGAGGGATGGGGCCTGGGCATTGCTAATGGAGGCATGAAAAAGTGAGTAACTTCCCTGCTCTCTCACTGCAGCCTCAAGAGCTGGATGTGCTAGGCTCTATAAAACCTTCTGTGTGTTTTTATCTTAATTACACTAGCAGTCCAAACACACACAACACAGGAGTCGATGTAAGTGGCACTGGCATTTATCATAATGCCTCTGCCTGGTGTGGGCTTACTGCTCCTTCACATGTAACCACAAAAATTGATGCAATAAGCCTGCCTGATAACATATTTCTAATATGTGGTGACAGAGAATGGAAAGGCATTCCAGCCAAAGCAGTGGGAGGTCCATGCACTTTAGTTGATTTAACCACGTTTCACCCCAGTTTTGAAACTCTAACTAATTGGATATTATGACACAGGTGAAATAAACATAATGCTGAGTCATTTAGCCCTGATTGTGACTCTGAGGCCAAATTCTAGAATCCTATGAAAAGATTTTTTTTTTTTTTTAGTTACCTCTGTTGGTACTTGTGGCATGCCTTGAACACAGTTAATAAACTAGGTTGTTGGCTTGCAAAGGAGAGTAATGCTACTGGTAATGCTTAACAGGCTCGTTAACAGATGTCGACTCAGTAGGTCAAAAACACTGCAAAACAGAGCAGCAATAACTTTTTATTGTTAGCCCAGGGGCACAGATGTGAAGACTTTGAGGGAATGTGCGGCATGAACCTGAGTGACCACTCCAAATCCATTCACAAAAGCATCCAGGAATTGATGGAACTGTCTGGACAACTGGGCTTGGATTGGATCCTTTTGGCTTGTTTTCTTGGTTGGTAAGTTTCAATTTTGGACCTTAGGTTAAACATGTGGTTGCCATAGCAATAATGAGACTTTTAGCACTTTTAATGCTCATGCTGTGTTTGCCATGTATCTTTTCTTATATTCAACGGCTTATCAATCAAAATGTAAAGTAAGTGATGACAATGCATACACACACTGTAATGGCTTTACAACGGTTAATAATTTAAAAAGGGGGATACATAGGGTGAGAAAACAGAGGAGGCTTGGTAAAAGAAGAACAAAGACTGATTGGTTAAATAAAAGAAGTTTATTCGACTGAGACTGAGAGAAGGTGTAACAAAGTTTTCAAAATATAACAGAACCACAGTGGTTTGCAATAAGCTATAACAAAACATTTGTTTTGAAAGAAATGGTCTGATGCTTGAATAGTTTATTCTATTAGCTGTCTAGAGGTGTGTTATTTTAATCTGATGGTAAAAATATTATAAAAAGTGTATGCTTTTCTAATAAATGTCTCTGGCCTTAACACTGTCTGGGGACTGTGCTTTGTGTGCCGATACACTGCAATATCTGCTTTCAGCAGGTGCAGAAATCCCTGAACTGCCTGTTTCTTGTTCTCTTTGACGGTGACAACATGAGGACAGCTGAATTTCCCAACTGGAATTACCGATCCAAGTTACTGCGCAGGCGATCATCTCTGGCAGAGTAGCAATGACACCCGGTGGCCATTAAATAAATTTGGAAAACATTTCCCAGGTGAATTCCACCTTCATCTGCCCACCTCCTGCCCTTGGTGCATTTGCAGGTACATTAAATACAGGGTGCAGCAACATGACACTCACAAGCTCTGCAGACAAACTCCTTCAGCTCCTTGTCAACTCTCTCACCTATTGAAGACAAACTGTGAGCAACAAATTTATTTGGTTGCCTGGGAACTGTGAAATCAAGTGCCTGCTGTAGGCTATATGAGAATAAACATCTCTGGAAGATGAAAGGTCAGATCTGAGCAACAGGGTGTGTGCAAAGGAAGTGACTCCCCTAAACTAGCTGTACAGTTTATAATCCCCAGCAAGAAGCAAAAGATTGAAATGGTGACAATTTGTAGCAATCTACCACAGAGCTGCCCAGAACATTTTGGCAAACCTTCAGGAAGACAGGAGTTACACTGTGCTGTATACAGACCAACTTATCCTTGCATTAGCAGGCAAGTATTTAACTGCAAATTGTCTGATCATCAGTAGATTTTATGCCTTTTCCTTTTCACCTTTAGAAAATTGTTATGTCCAAGCAGGAGAACAGGTTTCTACAAAATTACAGTGTAAGCTGGCAGATTCTGTGCTGTTTCCCTACACCTGTTCAAGGAACTGTTGAGGCTGTCATACATCACTTCCATTCCAGCACCTCTGCCTGAGCAGTGTCAGTTGAAACAGGTTTTCCACGACTGTGTCCACTGGGATTTTGAAGAGCTTCAGGGCCTGAGATTCCAAACTTCTCTGGACAACCTGTCCCAGTGGTTGAGCCACCTCACAGCTAAAAATTATGCTCTTGTGTGCAGTGGAATGTAATGTGTTTTAAATTGTGTCCATTGTATTTTGTCCTGTCATCATCACTGGATAGAGCTTTGCTGTCAGCTCTAGTTCCCTCATGAGGTATTTGCTCACGTTGATAAGATCCCCAAACTTTCTCTTCCCCAGGCTGAACAGTCCCAGCTTGTTCAGAGTTCTCTCATGTGACCCAGTTCCTAAATTGCCTTAGTGGACTTTTTTTGACTCTTTCCAGTATGCCCATGTCTGTCTCGTACTGTGTAGCCCAGAGGAGGATGTAGTGCTCCAGGTGTGGTATCACCAGTGCTAAGTAGGGGTGGAAGCACTGCCTCCTTCCACATGCTCAGGGGCCCAGGGTTACTCTATGTCCAATGCAGAACCTCACATTTCCCTCTGCTGAGCTTCATGAGGTTTTTGCTGTCCCGTTTCTCCATGTGTCCATCTGTATGGCAGCAAAGCCACCTGATGTATTAGCTACTTCTCACACTTTTGTCTGTTCTGCAAACTTCATGCAGGTGCAGCCTACCTCATTGTCTAGAGCATTAATGAAGATATTAAACAGTATTGGCCCAGCAATTTTACACCTCCCAGGGGATACATGACTGGTGATCAGCATCCACAAAGACTTTGTCCACAGCCCTCTGGGCCAGCTTGTTAACCAGATTTTCATCTTCTGCAGTACCCACTTATTTAAGCTGGTTGGTTTTTTTCTAGTTTCTTTCAGAATGTTGTGGGAGACTGTGTCAAAAGCCAGCCTAAGACAAGATAAACAATGTTTACTGTGCTCTTTTCATCCACCAAGCTATTCAACTTGTTGGAGAAGCCTGTCGAATTAGTTAAACTTGACTTCCACTTTGTAAGTCAGGGCTGACTACTCTTAAACACCTTTTCATCCTTCATATGTCTAGAGATGGTTTCCATCACTTTCCAGGGAATGAGGAGAACTGGTCTTGCCTGAGCTTCTCTGGCTTATTCTTCTCTCCCTTCTTGAAAATAGGATTGACATTTTTTCTATGTCAATCCTCAAGAGCTGTCCCATCTGCCCTCCAAAGACAACCAAGAGTGGTCTTTCAGTATCTCCAGCTTCCCTCAGCACTTGTGAGTGCAAGCTGTCAGGTCTCACAGACTGCTGCACGTCCAATTTGTCTGTCTCCTAAAGTCTTCCCTGCTCAAATTTTCTTTCTGGTCTCAGAAATCTAGGATTCCTGAATGCTGGTTTTACCAGTAAAGGCTGAGGCAAGAGAGGCTTTGTGTACCTTGGCATTTTCCTTTTGTACCATGGTCTCTGCTCCATCTAGTGACAAGCACACATTTTCTTTGTCTTTCTTTCATCTATATCCTTGCATAATCCCATCTTGTTGCCCCTCACATTCTTCATCAAATTCAACTCCAGATAGACTTTGACTTTTCTCTTCCCACCCCTGCACTATCATGAGGCATATGTATCTTCATCTTTGGTCACAATTCCTCCTATTCCTAGCCATCCTCAGAGAGGAGCTTCTCAGTGCTTGAGAGGAAACTGAAATGTATACTTTAACACTGAAAAAGCTGGTGGTATACTGACACCCCAGCTGCTGAAACTTGCTATCTAAAAATATTTTGTTGCTGACCCTAGACTGTTTCCTGCCTCAGGCTTAAATAGTCTTTAGAGTCAAGGTGACATTTTCTTCTGGTTTTATATTACAAGGAACAATAAATAGTTTATCACTTATTGGTGCAGAGAAGCAACAGGCAAACTTGTTTCTGTGTTCTTGATTTCACTTAAATCATAAGGAAAGTGATATTTATTTATCTGTATTTCTACACAGAGCCACAGAGTCATCAGAGAGATCTTAAGTGCAATAAATGTTCATCTTCAGTCTTGAATTGTGTCCAATTTTGGGCTCCTCAGCACAAGAGAGACATGGAGCTCCTGGAGTGGGTCCAGTGGAGGGCAACAAAGATGGGACTGGAGCATCTCTCTTGTGATGGAAAGGCTGAGGGAGCTGGGTCTGTTCAGCCTCCAGAAAAGATGACTGAGAGAAGATGTCATCACTGTCTATTAGTATCTGAAGGAAGGGTGCCATGAGGGTGAAGCCAGGCTCTTCTGAGAGGTGCCAAGCAATAGGACAAGAGGCAACAGGCAGAAACTGATGCACAGGAAGTTCCACTTGAACATGAGGAAGAAGTTCCTTACTTAGCAGGTGACTGTGCACTGGACTAGGCTACCCAGAGGGCTTGTGGAGCCTCCCTCACTGGAAATATTCAAGAACTGTCAGCATGAAATCCTGTGCAATGTGCTCTAGCATGACTCAAGGCTTGAGCCTTGAGCAGGGAGTTTGGAAAACTGTGGTCCTTTCCATCCTTACTCCTTCTGTGTGAATACCAGACGGAGGAAGAGAAAGAGCTGAGATGCTGGGGTGTGCTTTTGGCCAAAGGCCTTCCTGGGAGCAATTCTCAAACAGTTCTCCCAGGCCCCTGGGGGGATGGCCACATGGTAT
>VWZP01007212.1:0-10064 GCA_013396995.1 Dicaeum eximium
CACCGGGACCCGGCACCTGACACCGGAACCGGCACCAGGACCGTCACAGGCACCTGGCACCCGACAGCGGGACCGAGACCAGGACTGGGACCGGAACCAGCACCCAACGGCGGCACCAGAACCGGCACCGGGACCCAGCACCCGACACTGAGACCCGGCACCCGATAGCGGTACCGGTACCGGAACTGGCACTGGGACCCGGCACCGGGACCCGGCACCCAACAGAGGCACCGGGACAGGAACCGGCACCAGGACCCGGCACCGGGACCAGCACCCAGCACCCAACAGCACCACCAGGATCGGCACCAGGACCCGATACCAGCACCGGAAACAGAACCGGCCCCCAACACCCAACGCTGGCGCCCAGAACCAGAACTGGCACCCAGAACCAGAACCAGTAGCGGGACCCAGCACCCAACACCGGCACCAGAACCGGGACCAAGAACTGCGACCCAGCACCCAAAGCCGGTATCGGGACCAGGACATGGATCCAGAACCGGGACCCAGCACCCAACACCGGCACCAGAACCGGGACCAAGAACTGCGACCCAGCACCCAACGCCGGTATCAGGACCAAGACATGGATCCAGAACCGGGACCCAGCACCCAACACCGCTATCGAGACCAGAACCGGGATCCAGCATCCAAAGCTGTTATCGGGACCAGAACCAGGACCAAGAACCAGGACCCAGCACCCAAAGCCGGTGTCGGGACCAGAACCAGGACCAAGAACCGAGACCCAACACCTGGTGGCCAGAACCAGAACCGGGACCCAGCACCCAGCACCGGAACCAGCACCGGGACCGGGACCGGGACCAGCCTGGCGGCTCCCGGTGCCGCTGGAATTCCCGTTCCCCTCCAAACCCCAAATCCCAGATCCCCCCGAGCGATGCCACGATCCCAAAGCGCCTCTGACGGGCGGGAACGGGATGTGGGAATTCTGCGGGAATTTTGGGATTGGGGTGCCAGAGGTGACCTGGGATTTCCCATGAGAACGGGATTCAGGAATTCTGCAGGAATTTTGGGAATGGGGGGAAATAGGTGACCGGGGACTTCCCCATGGGGAATGGGATGTGGGAATTCTGCAGGAATTTTGGGAATGGGGCAACAGCAATGACCTGGGATTCCGCTGTGGGAATGGGATGTGGGAATCCTGCAGGAATTTTGGGAATGGGGGCCCAGAGGTGACCTGGGATTTCCCCATGGGAATGGGATGTGGGAATTCTATTGGAATTTTAGGAATGGGGTCCAGCAATGACTGGGGACTTCCCCATGGGGAATGGGATGTGTGAATTCTGCAGGAATTTTGGGAATGGGGGCCCAGAGGTGACCTGGGATTTCCCCATGGGAATGGGATGTGGGAATTCTGCAGGAATTTTAGGAATGGGGCGACAGCAATGACCTGGGATTTCCATGTGGGGATGGGATGTGGGAATTCTATGGGAATTTTGGGAATGGGACTCACCCCGGCCACCCTGGAGCTCCAATCCCTCGTTCCCTCATCCGGGCCGGATCCGTCCAGTCGGATCCTGGCTCCATCCAGGGAAAACCAAACCCCGGGAGCAGGGAGCCGATCCCGGGCTGAGTCACAATTCCCGGGAATTGAGGCTCCGGCTCGCTCCCGATCCCTGCAGGGGTTCCAGTGACTCACGGGATCATCCCAGCCGCGTCTCCCAGGGAACAGCCGGGAACGGCCCCCGCAGCGCCCAAACTGGAGAATTCCCACTGGAAAAACTGGGAATGGGGACGGGAGGCCCCCAGGGGAGCGCCCACAGGGATCCGGCCGTCCTGACGCGCTCGGAATTCCGGGGTGGTTTGGGGTGGGAAAAGACCTCAAATCCCACCCCATTCCAACAGCTCCACCATGCCAGGGTGCTCCGGCTTTTCCTTGGACATTCCCAGGGATTCCAGCCCAGCCCCTCCCCACCCTCCCAGCCGGAAATTCCTTCCCAAAATCCCAACATCCTGGCAGTGGGAGCCATTCCTTCTCCTGGCATTCCAGGCCCCTTTTCCCAAATCCCTCTCCTGGATTGGATCCATCCCCATCCCGATTCCTCCCTTGAGAAGGAATTTTGGGATCCAGGGGCTTCACTGGGAATTTCAGGACTCCAAGAAGGGTCTCCCGTCCTTTTTCCATCCCCAAATTCCTTTAAAACCCCTCGGGATGGATCCTGAGTGTCCCTGATCCCAGAATCCCAAAATGGGATCCACGGACCTTCAATCCCATCCCATTCCAATCCCACAATCCCGGGATTTTCCAGCCTTTCCTTGGACACTGCCGGGGATCCAGGGATTCTCTGGGAATTCCAGCCCAGACGGGAATTCCTTCCCAAGATCCCAGCCCAATCTCCCCTTTCCCAGTGGGAAGCCATTCCCTGGCTCCCGGCCCTCCAGCCCTTTCCCAAATTCCAGCTCTCCTGGAGCCCCTTTGGGATTGGGAAGCAGCTCCAAGGATTCCCTGGATCCTTCCCTGCTCCAGGTGAACATTCCCAGCTCTCCCAGCCTGGTACCACAAAAACCATTCCGGAATTCCCGCGGTGGCCGGAGCCCGGCTCCAGCCTCTGCCCCTTTCCCATTCCAAGGGATGCTCCGAGGGCCGGGAATCCCCTCTGGAGAGGGATTTGAGGGAATGGGGGCCCTTCCCGGGATGTTCCGCAGGGAAAGCAGGAACGCCCCGAATCCAAGGAAGCCACACCGGATCCGTATGGGATGGGACACCCGGGAAAGGGCTGGGAGCAGGGATCGAGCAGATCCCAAAATTCCTTCCCATTCCAAGGAAATCCCCGAGGCGGCCGGGAATGTTCCCAGGATTTCCCTGATCCCGGGGGGTTCCTGCCCATCGTGCCGTGGGTTATTCCCCACTCCCTGTGGGGGTTATCCCGCCTTTTCCGGAGTGGGAAAACATCGGAATGGGTGGGGTTGGGAGCAAGGCTGGGCAGAGACCGAGATCCCGACTTCCCAAATCCCATTTTCCCTGCATCCCGTCGCTTCCCACGTCCCATCTTCCCTACATCCCAACTTCCCAAATCCCATCTTCCCTGTATCCCATCGCTTCCCATAATCCGACTTCCCAAATCCCATCTTTTCTCCATCCCATCACTTCCTACATTCCAACAACTTCCCAAATCCCATCTTCCCTGTATCCCATTGCTTCCCACATCCCATCACTTCCCATATCCTATCTTCCCTGCATCCCATCATTTTCCACATCCCATCTTCCCAAATCCCATTTCCCCTGTATCCCATTACTTCCCAGATCTCAACTTCCCAAATCCCACTGCTTCCCACATTCCATCTCCCCCTGCATCCCATTTTCCCTGTTTCCCACCTCTCCCTGCATCGCATTTCCACCTACATCCCGTTTTCCCTACATCCCATTTTCCCTACATCCCATTTTCCCTGCATCCCATTTTCCCTGTTTCCCATCTCCTCTCCTTCCCAGCTCCTCCTGCGTCCCATTTCCCTGTGCTCCCCGTTTTTCCATGCGTCCCATTTTCCCTGCTTCCCATTTCCACCTGCATCCCATCTCCTCCAGTTCCCTGTTTTTCCCTGCATCCATCTCTTCTGTATCCCATTTTCTCTGCTTCCCATCTCCTTGTGCTCCCCGTTTTTCCCTGCATCCCATTTTCCCTGTATCCCATCTCTCCTGTATCCCATTTTCCCTGCATCACATTTTCCCATTTTCCCATCTTCCCCTGTATCCCATCTCCTCCCGCTCCCCACTTTTCCCTGCATCCCGTTTTCCCTCTTTCTCATCTCACTTGCATCCCATTTTCTCTGCTTCCCATCTCCTTTTGCTCCCTGTTTTTCCCTGCATCCCATTTCCTCCTGCTTCCCATTTTTCCCTGCATCCCATCTCTCTTGGATCCCATTTTCACGTTTCCCACTTTTCCCTGTATCCCATTTTCCCTGCTTCCCATTTCCACCTGCATTCCCATCTCCACCTGCATCCCATTTTCCCTGTTTCCCATGTTTCTTGTATCCCATCTCCTGTGCTTCCCATTTTCCCTGCATCCCTTTTTCCCTGCGCTCCCATCTCCTCTTTCATCCCATTTTCCCTGTATCCCATCTCCCTTGTATCCCATTTTCCCTGCTTCCCATTCCCACCTGTATCCCATCTCCAGCTCCCCACTTTTCCCTGTATCCCGTTTTCCCTGTTTCCCATCTCCTCCCCTTCCCAGTTCCACCTGCATCCCATTTCCACCTGCATCCCATTTTCCCTGTATCCCATCTCCTCCAGCTCCCCGATTTTCCCTGCATCCCATTTTCCCTGTATCCCATCTCCTCTGTTTCCCAGTTTCCCATCTTCCCCTGCATCCCATCTCCTCCAGCTCCCCACTTTTCCCTGCATCCCATTTTTCCCCGTTCCCCTTCTTTCCCTGCATCCCCTCAGGAGCCTCTTCCCAGGAATCCGACCTCTTCCCGGGAATCCGACATTTTCCTGGGAATCCGACCTTTTCCCGGGAATCCGCCCCCAGCCGGGAGCGCTGCTGGGAATCCCACGCACAGGAATGACTCAGGATCAGGGAGAACAGGGAAGGAACTCCACGTTCCCGATATTCCCGATGTTCCCAACGTTCCCCAGCCGGGATGGGATCGGCCCCCCGACCATCTGGGAAGGAAAAGCTCTCCAGAGTGGGAACAGGTCCTGGAATTCCGGGATGGAAACTTCCAGGAGGCTCAGGGATCCTCAATCCCAATTTTTTTTTTTTTTTTTTTTTTTTCCTATTGGGAATGTGATTCCTGATCCAGAAAACCTCTCGAATTCCGTCTCTCTGATCCCAGCCTCGTCATTCCCAGCCCTGCAGCCAATCCCAGGAATTCCATGGGATCCCAGGCATTCCATGGGATTGGGTTGGGGGGGGAGGTCACTGCATCCTCCCCACAGGGAAAATTCCCAAGTTTCAGGGAAATTGTCCCAGTTTTCCAAATGATCCCTTCCAATCCCCATCCCCATGGACATTTTGGCCGTTCCAGCTGCTCCAGCTGGGAGAGATCCCAGGAAAAGACATCCCAAAGAATCCCCAGGCTTTGGAAAACCCCAAATCCCAAATTTTTCAGGGCGGAAAAGAAGGAATTCCTGCCTGACCCCAATCCACCTGTTCCCTGCCCAGAAATGATCCCGGAAAAACTTGGGAATTCATTTTCCAGCCTGTCCTGACCCAGGATTGAGATCCCAAGGCTCTGCCAAGGTGCCAAATTCCCCAATTGTGGATGATCCATGAATTCCTACAAGGAATAACTCAGCAGATGGATTTTCCATCGGCATTCCTGAATAAAAACGAGGTCCAACGATTTTCCTGCCAGGAACGACGCGACCGAGACGGAAGAGGGTTAAAAACCGGGAAAAACTCCCAAAAATCCGGCCTGGGAGGCGGGAAATCCTTGAGGGAATTTGCAGGGGGAATGTTGGGAATGTGTCTTGGGATGGTGCCGGGAGGATGGGATGAGATCCAGCCAAATCCATGGAATTCTGAGTGGGGAAAAATGCTCCCCCTCCCCTCGGGAGCAGCATTCCCAAAATCCCATTCCCGGCGGGGAGCGGGACAAGAATTCCAGCAGGATTCGGGAAGGAAGTGGGAGCTGAGGTTCCCGGTTTGGGAATGGGGGAAGGAAAGAGAAAGAGGAGGATTTGGGATTGGACAATTCTGGAGTTGGGAATTGGATTTTGGGAATCTTCAAGGGGCGGGTGGGTATGGATTTTTCCCATTCCCTCTGGAATTCCAGGCTTTCGGGCAGAAGATTCCCGGGAAAATGCCACGCTCCAGCTCCCCAGCACGGCCCGGGAATTCCAGGCTTGGGATTCATCCCAAGCCTTGCTTGGGCACTCATTTCCCTTCCCAAATTCCCAGGATCCCTCTTAATTCACTGGGGAATCAGCAGATCCCAGTCCGTCCCTAATCCAAAGATCCCGTCGTATCCTGAAATTTTGTCATCCATAATATCCCAAAATCCCTTTAAATCCGCCCCTCCCAGCATTCCAGGCCAGCAAAATGTGGGAATTCTGCTTTTCCAGAGGGAATCCCGCCGAGTGTGGGGGAAATCCACAGCTGTTATTCCACAGGAAGGGAAAAAAAAATCCCTGAATTCCCATTCCCGGCTGGAGCAGATCCAGGTGAGAATTCCCGAGCCGCCTCCAGCCGGGGAAGGATTTGGGGACGGAGGGGGAGGGGATTTCCCACCGGGAATTCCTGAGGGATTCGGATTTTCGGGATCAAGGCAGGCGAGGGAAAGCCTCGGGTTCTGCCAGGGGGAAATTCCCAGCGGGAAAAGGAAGGGCCTGGAAGGATCAGCGGGAATTTTGGTCCCTTCCCACTCCTCCTTTTCCTCCTTCGCCCTGTTCCCGGGTTTAGATCAGGCAGGGAAAGGATCCTAAATCCCATTTTCCCATCATTCCCATTTTCCCATCATTCCTGTATTCCCATCATTCCCAGATATCCCTCATTCCAAAATATGCCTCATTCCTTCCAAAATATGCCTCATTCCCATTTTTCCATGATTCCTGTGTATCCACCATTCCCAGGTGTCCATCATTCCTGTATTCCCACCATTCCCATATTCCCACCATTCCCATGTGTCCATCATTCCCATAATTCCCATTTTCCCATCATTCCCATACTACCATCATTCCCATATTCCCATCATTCCTATGTTCCCCTATTCCCATATTCCCCTATTCTCATCATTCCCATATTTCCCATCATTCCCAGGTATCCATCATTCCTGTATTCCCATCATTCCCAGGTGACCATCATTTCCACATATCCCTCATTCCCATATTCCCATCATTCTGAGATATTTGTCATTCCCGTGTATCCATCATTCCCATATTCCCATATTCCCATCATTCCTAAATATCCACTATTCCCATATTTCTCATCATTCCCATATTCCCATCATTCCCACGTGTCCAATGTCAATCCCTTAACCCAAAATCCCCTTTTTTTTATCTAAAAATCCCACTCCTGCTTTTTCTCGGGAACCTTTCCCAGCACATTCCTGCTTGGAATAACCCCCGACCAAACAAAAATAAATGTATTTATATCGACATTCCCGCTTTTCCAGCCTCAATCCCGAGCTGGAAAAGGTTGGATTGTGCCTGGATAACCCTGGAGACCCCAAGGCTGGGATTGGGATCGGGATCATGCCGGGATAAGGAGCAGGGAAAAGTCGGGAAACTTCCATGGAATCCACAACCCCGGGAATCACTTCCCAGCCTCGGCCTCTGTTTTCCTGGGATGTAAACAACTCCACCCCTCCAAATATCCCGGTTTTCCCAGATTTCTGGGATGCCTCTGGAGCGCCGTGAATCCTGGAATTCCAGCACTTCCTTCCCTCTGGAGCCATCCCAGCCCCATCCAAGGCTCCTTCCTGGTGCTTCCATCCCTCCCTGGGAAGCGGCGGCTGGGATTTTCCCGTCAGATCCCAGGATTTTCCCATCAGATCCAGGGATTTTCCTATCAGATCCGAGGGTTTTCCTATCAGATCTTGGAATTTTCCCGTCAGATCCCGACATTTTCCTGTCAGATCCCAGGATTTTCCCATCAGATCCAACAATTTTACCATCAGATCCTGGGATTTTCCCATCAGATCCCGAAATTTTTCTGTCAGATCCCAGGATTTTCCCATCAGATCCAAGAATTTTACCATCAGATCCTGGGATTTTCCCATCGGATCCCAGGATTTTCCTGTCAGATCCCAGGATTTTCCCATCAGATCCAAGAATTTTCCCGTCAGATCCCGAAATTTTCCTGTCAGATCCTAGTATTTTCCCATCATATTCAAGAATTTTCCTGTCAGATCCCAGAATTTTCCTGACAGATCCCAGGATTTTCCGGTCGGATCCTGGCATTTTCCCATCAGATCCCGGGATTTTCCCGTTGGATCCCAGGATTTTGACGGAAGGAGTTTTTTGGGCCATTTTTGGCCCCAGCTCCGGAGTTTTCCGAGGTTTCCCGGGGGCTGTCGGGAGCCTCGGCCTCTTCCTGTTCCCTTTTTTCTGCCGCTTCCTCAAACGGCCTCTCCGTGATCCAAACATTCCCGTCCTTCCTGGGATCCTTCCTGGGATCCTTCCTGGGATCCATCCCTGCTCTTCCCAAGACCCATTCCCATGCTTTCCGGGATCCTTCCCAGGATCCATTCCTGTCCTCCCTGGGATCCATCCCTGTACTTTCCAGGATCCTTGCCGGGATCCTTCCTGGGATCCATCCCTGCTCTTCCCAGGATCCATCCCCGTCCTTCCCGGGATCCATCCCCGCCCTTTCTGGGATCCTTTCCAGGATCCTTCCTGGGATCCATCCCTGCTCTTCCAAAGATCCATTCCTGTACTTTCTGGGATCAATTCCCATACTTTCAAGGATCCTTCCCGGGATCCATCCCTGCCCTACCCAGGATCCATCCCTGCTCTTCCCAGGATCCATTCCCATCCTTTCCCGGATCCTTCCTGGGATCCATCCCTGCTCTTCCCAGGATCCATTCCCATACTTTCTGGGATCCTTCCTGGGATCCATCTCTGCTCTTCCCTGGGATCCATCCCTGTACTTTCCAGGATCCTTCCCGGGATCCTTCCCAGGATCCATCCCTGCCCTTTCTGATTTCCTTTCCAGGATCCTTCCAGGGATCCATCCCTGCTCTTCCCAGGATCCATTCCCACACTTTCTGGCATCCTTCCTGGGATCCATCCTAAGGGAAAACGCAGCCAAACCAGTGGGATCTTCCATGGGAAAACCTCCCTTGATCCCTGTGGGATTTTCCTGCCCGTTATCCCAGGTTTTACCCCTTCCTCAGTGGAGGAACTGTGGATATCCCACCCGGAAAATTCCCAGCTTTCCAGCTGCATCCACCAGGAAAAAAGCCAAAGGATTCCGACGCTGCATTCCCAGCCCTTGGAAAAGCTCGGGGCTGGATATGGATATCCTGGAGGCTGGGATTTGCATCCTGATTCCCAGGATTTCTCCCCTGCAGCACCTCTGAGATTCCCAAATCCTTCCCGATCCCTGCTCAGACATTCCCTGGATTTCCCTTTCCTCGGGACACTCGCAGCCACTTCCAACACCCCCAGGAGCTTCCCTGGATTCCCTGAATATCCCAATCCCAGTGACCCGGCAGCGGGATCATCCTCACGGATCCCGAGGGAATCACGGAATCCCTGGGTGCACCAAAATCCAGCAGATCCACAACATTCCCAATTCCTGCTTCCCTTCTCCGGGAAGTGCGGCCGGAACCGCCCCAGCTCCGGGAAAACCTCGATCCCAGCAAACCCCATGGAATTCCCGATCCTCGGCTCTCATATTCCCAAATTCCCGACCTTCCCAACCCCACCTGAGCAATCATCCCGGTTTTCCCGGAATGTCGGGAAGGGGACGGCGGCCGCCCTTCCCAACTCCTGCTCCCATTCCCTCCGCTCTTCCCGGCGTTTCCCGAGGTTGGGAAGCGGCTCTCACCTTCCCGTGGGATTCCCCGGTCCTCTCCCGGTGGCTCCCGGTGGGATCGGATCCCGGCTCCCGGTGGGATCGGATCCCTGCTCCCGGTGGGATCGAATCCCTCGGGAAGCGCCGGAATCACTTCCAGAAAGCGCCTCCCGGGAAGCCGGGATGGAAAAGTGGGAAGCAGGAAAACTCCGGCATCCCCTCACCTGCCCGGGGCGATCCCAGCAGCGCTTTGGGAATCAGCCGGGAGTTCGGGCGCGGATTCCAGGGAATCCTTCCCGCTCCTCTCCCGGCGCAGGGGGGTCACCCCGGATCCCGGGAAAAGCGGGAGCGGCTCCCGGAGCGCGGAAGGAGCCGGGGCAGGAAGGGGGAAGGAGCCGGGAGGCGGTCCCGGGGCGCCGCCACTCCCCCGGGAAGCGGCGGCACCTTCCCGATCCCGGGATCCCCGGGATCCTTGGAATCCTGCCCGCGGGACGAGTCCCGATCCCGATCCCAGAGTGGTTTAGGGAACGCCGGGAATGCCAGGAGGAGTGGGACGCCCCTCATCCCGCAGTTTGGGGGTGGCGGCGATCCCGGGATGCGCTGGGAATTCCGAGTGGGAATGGGGAATTCCGAGTGGGAACGGGGAAGCGGTGG
>VWZP01007213.1:283-124965 GCA_013396995.1 Dicaeum eximium
CCACCAGCGGGCCCCCGGCGCCGCCGGCGCGCTCGGCCGGCAGCTCCCAGAGCCGGGACACGAGCAGCTGCGTGTTGTCGCGGGCCAGCGCCCGCAGCAGCGCCTCCCGCCCCGGGCCGGCCCCGCGCAGCGCCGCCGCCGGCGGGGGGTTGCGGTCCACCGCCAGCAAATTGCCCAGGTCGTACTCCAGCTCCAGCTCCTTTTCCACCGTGATGCTCCGCCGCTTCTCCGCCTCCTGCTCCTCGGCGGCCGCCAGCACCGCCTCCACCCGCACGGCCGCCATGGCAGCAGCTCCACGTGCGAGCGGCGCCGCCGCTGCCCCGGGAGTGCGGCAAAGCTCCGCCGGGTCAGCGCGCCGGAACCGCCGCGACCGGAACCGCCGCGCCCTCGGGGCGGGACGGGCGCAATGCCCGCCGGGAGATGTAGTCCCGTGTGCCCGCCCGCCCGCCAGAGGGCGCCGTGGCTCCCCACAGAGCCGCTCGGGCCCGCGGGCGCCGCTGCGGTGTCACCGCGGCTCGGCTGGACTGCCAGGGGACCCGCGCCGTGCCTTATCCGCTTCCAGTCACAGAATCGCAGAATCAATCAGGCTCCAAAAGCCCTCTGAGGACATGGAGTTCCAACTGTGACCAAATATCACCATGTCAACTAGACCAGGGCACTGAGTGCCACATCTAAAGGTTTTTAATTAAAAACCTTTAGGGACAGTGCCCACCTCCCTGAGCAGCCCATTCCAGTGATTAATCACCCTTTCTGTGAAGAAATTATTTCTAATACTCAACCTGAACCTCGCCTGGTGCAGTTCAAGATTATATCCTCTTGTCCTCTCACCAGTTGCCTGGCAGAAGAGGCCAAACCCTACCACGCTACAACCTCCTTTCACCTCGTTGTAGAGAAGGATCAGATCACCCCTGAGCCTCTTCTTCTCTGGGCAAAACAACCCCGGCTCTCTTGGCTGCTCCTCATGGAGCTTCACCTTCGGGACCCTTCACCTGTGACACCGATGGTCACCAGTGATACTGATGAAATCCCCAGTCACTCCCAGGCTGGGGTTGTGTGGGGTTCAGGGTGGCCCCAAATCTGCCTCCTGCTGCCACCATGAGTGGTGCTGAGGTGGAAAACATGTGAGAAGAGTCAGCACATGAGGGGAAGCAAATGCCAAAAGCAGAGTGGTAGGACCATTGTAGAGTCAATGGGGTCCTGCAGCTTCCCTTGCCTTTGCCTGCACACTGAGACTGTGACACGGGAACATACTTTTCCCTTTTTTTTTTTTTTTTTTTTTTTTTTTTTTTTTGTTTTTAAGTGTATGATTCTTTCGGATGCTCCTCACTGTAGAACAGTCCAACTAAGTGCTCCTCACAGGATCAAAATTCAAGTGCTGTATTGCAACTCCATCGAGACTGACACAAGTGTTGTGGGTAAATCTCCCCGCAGAGAAGGGAGGGGAGGAGCAGCATTTGGGAAGCAGTGTCATCTGGCAGATGTCTCAACAGACATAATTATAAGTGAGGTGATTGGGGTGATATGGTGTGCTCCTAAAGGTCAGCTGGGTCAAAGATACCTCCATGCTATTTTTAAACAAATGGGCTACAGAAGAATCCTTTTATGGCTATACAGTGATTTGGCTTGTGTGGCCATGACATTTTGAGCTGATCCCTGGGGCCCTAAAAACAAGCTCATGGTAGCACTTAGCTGTAGTGGAGGGAAATTATGGGTGTTTTTATACAAGGTACAGTTCTCTTCTAAGTTATTATCCCATCTTTGCCTTTAGATTCGTTTTGGAGTGATGGAAATGATTCTGAGTGTAATGCCACAGCAGTATTGTTGAATGCCATGTTTGTGAGGACAAATAGCTGATTCTCAAATTATAATGGCTAGCATAAGAAAACTTACCCACAGTCTAACCATGGAATTTTTTTTCCACAAGTCAGCTGTATTGAGCATGATTTGTATACTATAAAGCAACAGAATCCCCATGTATTTAAATCCAAGCTGGTTGGCATGGGCTATTTTCTTGTTTACCACAAGATGGCATTGTATAATATTTTGTACTCTGTCTTGGGCAGCTCATACTTTCACCTGGAATTGCAGATAAAATTAATTTAAAGACAGTTCTTTGAAGAGGTGCATAGGCACTATCTAGATTTAGGCATAAATTTAAACTTTTGAACTGCAAGGTCTACTGTTTTAGCAGACTGGCTAATACCTTTACAATGATCCAGGTACCCTCCTGTTTCATCCTTATGCAGCTAACTCTCAAAGTTCTTTTGGTCTGTGTTTGTACAAAGTCCAGAATGCTTCAGTAGATGCCTTGGGCTGAGAGGACATCATCGCTTGCACTTCCAAAGTTGCTTGAACTGTTAATGATTACCACTGGAACAGCAGGAGTGCATGCCAGGAATTGATCTTCTTGTTTTACCTGAAAACATGTAGAGGAATCTCAGAAGATAAAAATTACCTCCTGGAAACTGCTGTGTTGACCTGAATTCCATCCTTTTTATGTATTCCAGGAATCTGCACCTCGGAGCACGACCCTGCTTCTGGCGTTTGCAGTTTGTGATTTCACTGTGTGGTTGGGAAGGTGGTAGTTGTGAGAATACTGGAAAATATTTGTAAACAGAGATCTGTAAATAGTCATGGGTATTATGGGAAACTGTCCCATTCTGAGGGGGGGCTTCTGAGCTTGCTGTAACAATCCTAGCCATGCTTTGAGCTTGTACTCCAAGCTCAGAGCTGGGGATCACAACAGGTACATGGCTTCTGTTAAGGGAATGGGTGTGTGTGTACTTCTGCAAATCCGGGCTTTCCAAAAGATGAAAGGGTAATACCAATGTTCAGTTATAGAAACAGCTTTCAGGAAATTAATGTTTTTATCATCTCATATTTAATTCAGCTTTTTAAAAAGACTTTTCCATCAATTTTTAAAAGAATTAGTTTTTAGATGTGTTTATTCATTTTGATCATCTCTGTTCTGGGGTTCCTGTGTTCCTTTTGGCATATCAAGTATCACATTCACAGACTGCCTGTGGGTTGTGCTCAGCTATAGGGCTTGACAGCAACTGTGGGCACTTACAATCCATGGATAATGAAACAATTTCATCATTGCTCTCCCTTTCCCTGAAGTACTTTATCTCTTCAGTATGAGCAATAGCAATGCATGTCAGAGTATGTGCATATATGTGCTTAATGCTGTACTGTTTGCTTGCTTTCTTGACTGGGAGGTGACCAGACAGAGTTTGGATTCTCTTGCAAAGTGCAGTTTTTCTTTGGGGTGAAGAAGGCTGTAGAGTTTTGGGTATTTTTTTTTTCCCTTAACCACAAGGAAAGTTTAACTGCATGAGAAACATAATATGGCAGAGTATAATTTGCAGAAACACTTGTCCAAAAGATTACTTGAAAGCATAATGCAGGATATACATGATGTACCAAAAGAACTACAACATCAACATGATATGCCATCAGGTTTGTTTTTCTTGTGAGAAAGAATAAAGAATTATCCTACTTAACTTTTATTTTTGTAGTTTCTGTTCAGCTGGGGTGCAGCTTGAAGTTTGTGTTTGATAGGAGCTGCTCTAATGTACAGGATTCATGTCTCACTGTTAGTGATACCATTAACTTAGATTTACTCTTCAAACTTTTGCCAATTACCTCTGGATGGCAGTAGATGTAGTTACAAGATGATTCAATCAATTCATAAGCCTGCTGTGAGGATTGTTATGAAGAACACTTTTATCAGGTGAACTCAAAGTGCTGATAATTTTGGAAAATAGTAGAAAGTGCCCTTAAAATATCCACACTATCTCGGAATAATTCCCTTCCACTGACTTTGTTCAGTACATTTTGAAGTAAAAATCTGTGCGGTAGGATTTTTTTGTAAAAGGGAGAAGTTGTTTGCTCACTGAAGCTATATTAAGTACAAAAATTTATGGACCCAATTCTGCTTCCTGATACATTTTTTTTTTTATCCTTGTAGCATACATTTAATGTAGTTTAGCATGTATCCTATTTCCTGGAATATATAAGTGCTTTTTCAGTCCAAATAACAAAACACAGGAATGCAAATTTGGCTAAACAAAGACTCTTTCTTAGTCGCTAGTCTATATAATGTAAAAAAAACTGTCTGTAAGGAATAAAAAAACCCCAAAGGTTTAAGGCTCCATCTTTTATAAAATGTGTGAGTTGACTTCAGCAGTATAACAAAATACATCTGTCAGTCAGAGCTTTTCCTATTACAAGAATTATATTACTCATTACATATAATGGGGCATTCCTTCTTGTGGTGAAACCACTGTAAGGCCTTACTAGGAACCTCATGGGGGACATGCTTAATTCTAAGGAAGTTGTGTTGATGGGGATAATATCATCTGTGCTCACACATGTCAAAACATTTCTGGTTGGTTTGTAAATGAGCAGGTTTAAATTTCCTTTCCAAAGATTTCATGTGATTATAGCAGGATGCTCTATTTATGGAAAAAAAAAAAAAAAACAAAACAAAAAACCAAAAAACCTACAGAATTAAGTCAGGAGGCTGTAGCTGAGTTCCAAAACCTAGGACTAGGTAGTTTGGAATGCAGTTACAAGTGGATAACTAAGCAGAGCCTGATTTTTGGTGCAGAAGCCAGAACACAGATAGCTGGGGAGATAGCAGGGAGATATGGATGACTTCAGGCACTGTGGAAAGTGATGGCTAGACCAGAATCTATTTTCATCGTTTGGCTGGTTGTGACTGTGTGGTTTCACTGAACTGATTTTGGGTAAACAAAACAAAGCTAAGCTAATTTGAGGCCTTCCCAAGTGCTTGATGCCTATCTTGCTATGCATTAGGGAATCAGACTGAGAACAGATTGTGATGTGGTTTGCTTTTTTTATGAGCTTAACTGTGACCTGATTTTTGTTTGAGAAAGTTTTCTTGTAGCACAGTCTTAATATTAGAAATACCAGCAATGGCGTGGCTTGGTTTTGTTGGGTGTTTTTTAGGATAATTTAAAGAACAGAATGAGAACTTTATCAGGCAGTGATGGAAAGAATGGCAACATAGTAACACATTCCTGTTCCAGGGTCAGTCCTTCTCATCATCTGTCTAGAGTAGACCTACTTTTTGGCATAAGATTACTTCTACAAGTTAAAAAAAGCCAATGAACACATTTCCTTCTTTTAGAACAAATCTGTCATGCTCAGAGATTTGTCCTTGATTAAGTCTGCACTTGTAAACAGAAGAACAAAACAAGTTCCTCTGTTCTTGGATGAGGTTCATGGTTGGAATTATCTCCAACACTGGAAGTGAGATGAAAATTGTAAGTCTTCATCCATGACATAAAAGATGTGCCATAGTCATTACTGATTTTTGTTGACAGAAGGACACAAGACAAATTAAATGGAGCAAAAGGTTCAATACCATAAATCTGAGAGAAAGGTAAATGTATGTCTGCTGGCAATTACCATGCCACTTCCTATATTCTCTTTACTTTTGTGAGTCAGAAATAATCCATGTCCCAGCAGTGGCCTTCTTGGGACACATTTTTAATAGAAAATCTCATCCTTTTATGTGCATGTAGAGATACTCCATGCATGTGATTAAACCTATGCAGATAACAGCATTCACATATGCAAGAGATACAAATATTGATTTTGGTAAAGGAAAAAATATGAAGCCTGGTCTTAAAGCAAGACAATACAATACACTCAGGACCATGATTCTTCAGGAACCTTTTGAGGAAATTTGAACCTGAGCCTAGACATAGATAATTTCATACACACACCACAACCATTTCACGCACCTCAACTGCCTGAATCTTCCCCCAGCCCTTACTGGATGACAGGGAGATGCCTGCTGAAGTCCTGCTTGCCGAAGGTGTCTTCAACACCTCAGCACTACTTGACAGCAAGGAAAAGGCTTCCCAAACACGTTTTGTAACCTTTTATCCTCCCTTTTTCCATTCATCAGCAAGGCTGATCTGTCAGGATGGAATTTTGTTCTCAGTGTGTTTTTAGACCATTTTATTCTTAAAGCTACACTAAAGACTTCAAGGTCTTGCTAATACATTTCCAGTTGATAGTTATTAGTGAAATGGGAAAACAGTCTTGGTTTAGATCTTTTTGTACACATAAATAGGGCACTTTAAAAGTTCAGTCCAAGATATTAAGGAGGATTTCAACCACATGTAACCACAGGTGACTTTTGTAAGACAAGAATCATCTGTAAAATTCTGTGAGCTTCTACCTAGATGTATGTCATGACTTAGAGTAAATTAGGAGAAAATCTGTTAAACAAATATTATTCATTTTGAATATCATACAACTTAGGGCTGTGGTTCTACATCATTACCAAGTGACAACAGATTTGGTTAAAATAGTTCTTATGCTGAAAAAGAAGTCCTGGAGATTAACATAGTCAATTCACACGTTTTAGGCCATGCTCACAGGGTAGCTGAATCAGCATAGCTTATGGAGTGGGGTGGGAGTGTGAATTCGTGGCTAGGCATTTGAGAGGGAACAGCAATCTCTCAAACTGTTTTTTTCCTGAAGGAATTAGCCATGGCTTGACTCACAATTAGGGATGGTTTTCCTTGGAGAAGCAATCATGGTTTGTACCTATACAGCCTACCAAACCTCTTCTTGAAGAAGTCTTTCTTGTAAAGGTGACTTAACTGCTCTTGTAGCTGCAGAGATCTCCCATACCTCTTCCTGCAGCGGAGGAAGAACCAGAGTTCACAGCTTGCTGTGTTAAGGGAAAATGACAGCAATTTGCTGTTACCTTATTATGATACACTATAAACTAAACAAGTTGCTACACAGACTGCTCAGTCATTCCTGCAAAAGGTTCGGGAACATCTCAGATGGGTGGAGTGGGAATAACTGGACACAGCAATGACGTTGGCCACCACAAGGTAACCTCCCTCCTGCTGCTGCTGCTGAATCAGAACCCTCAGAGCTGGGGCAGGAAATCCCTGTCCTAATCTGCAGTCCGGGCTCTTGAGTCCTTGGAGGGGATGAGAGTCTCCGAGCTGCTCAGAGCCTCCCTCATGCTGCCACAAAACCAAATCAGCTGTTCTGCACAGTGCATCTTTATTATTTTTGTTTTCTGCAGTGTGCCTCTGTTCCTCAGCAACTGCACTACATGATAAGGGACAAAACAGGATAGATTCTCAGTTTCCAGAATCCTACAGGTACTGTGGGAACAGTTCAATCTGTAATTTTTCTGAGTTACTGAGGAAATTTTAAAGCAGGTCAGGGCAATTTTGTGTGTGGTAGTAATTAGGAGCAATAAAATGAAAATAAATAAATATATTCACACAATAAACAAAAGGGACAAAATAGAAGGTTTGCTTCTCTAGTCAAGGGTGCATGAATGACTTAATTCACAGCACTGTTAACTGTTGGTTTAAAACCTGCAGATTTCTCATACAACTTGTGTTCAGTCTTTGCTTCTTGGACTACCTGTCAGTGTGAGTTACTGTATGGAAATACAAGTGTTTGCTGGACTCCATTGTTGCTCCTTGTTGCCCCTTTCTCTATAGCATTTACAAGGCCAAGCATGTACATTCTCTAGCTGCCCAAATATTCCTGGCTCTGACAAAAGACACCTTCCTTTTCTCTTGAAGGTGATGCTCCAACTGCCTCCTCCCTGGGCTTCTAAATACTTGCTTTGCTCCATCCAGCATACTCTATCTGGAGTGCCTTGGAGATTCTCTACAAAAACAATCACCTGGATCTTTGTTTTCTTGTCATCGCTTTCATTCCCTTCTGTTGTTCCTTGTTCTTCACTGCATTAAAGCATATGCAGGATCATAGGATAGGAGGACTTTGGGCTGGGAGGGACTTTTAGAGCCCTCCTAGTCCTTCCTGCCTGCAGTGAGCAGGGACATCTTCAATTTGATCTACAAAGCCTGTTAATCCTACTGGTATTTACTTTCTTACCCCTGTAATTGAAGCTGCTCTTCATAGCCTGTGCTCTACCCTGATCATGCCCATTAGGGTTTCTAATTACTTCTGTGATGCACCAAGCTTGAATTGCCATGATCTCTGAGGAAATCTCGCTGCATCCTGTCTCTGGACTGTTTTGTTGGTGGGCAGAGCAGCCACTTTCAGTGTTCAGGTGTGTCAGAGCGTGAGTTTCTGGTGCAGGTCTACAGAGCACTTCTGGGGACCTGGCAAATGTACCCACTAAATTGTGTGAGTAAGGCAGGCTGAACTTTCCTACAATACACTGATATAAATGCATGGTAAGTGTGAATGGTGTGGTAAGTGTGACAAACAGGTGTTGGTAAGTTTGAGAAAGAGCTGATGGTAAGTTTGAGAAAGAGCTGATGGTAAGTTTGAGAAACAGTTGAGTTGTGAATTAAGCTTGTGACTCAACTCTTATTGATGTTACTGGTAAATTACAGGATCATGGAAAATCCCAGCTGTACATTTGCTGTGGGCAGTGTATCATGTATTGGAAAGCAATTGCTTTCCACTCATTTTGTAAGGCCTTTCCTGGCTTTTGTAGCCTACACCAATGAAAATACAGACATCTACAATCAGAGAGAGTAGATGAAAGAAGAGGAAAGCTACATGGAAAAATACTTCATAAATGCCTCTTATAAGATCAGTAGGGAAGAAGGAGGTGAGCAACATCTCTTTAAATAAATGGTTTGAATGATCACAGCTTTTCCTTCATTCCAATTTACTCAAGCTGTGCGAAACAGCTCTGAGTAAAGCATATTCTCATTATGTTTTTGCTGATTAGAGAAAGAAAAAAACAACCCAGTAGATGATTTAGGACTGGATGGAGAATATTCACAGATTGTGTTCAGGCTATGGATTATTATGATGGAAGCATCTGACAGTAAGCCTGTCCTTTAAATAAACCCTCTAAACTCAAACAATTTGAACAAAAAGAAAAGTAGATGGATACTATCAAACATCTTTTTAGACAAAAAGGCTGGGTTTGGATTGGAAATTCAAATATTGTGATCATCATCTCAATGGATTTAGCAGTGGCTTTCAAGGTGGCATGAAATCTTTGTTTTACATAGAGGGAAAATGCACTTTGACTGCAGTATTGATTGCTGTCCTCTGGGGGGAAAAATGGATCTTGCTTTTATGCTTTCACATTTAAGTTTGCATTTTCTGTGCAAATTATATTAGATTAAAATTACATACATATACATAGAATATATCCTTGCAAACCTGTTTTCCTGCCTCCCTTCAGCTAGCTACTTTTGTTTTGCAAGTTAGCCACTTGTGTTAGCCCAGGTGCAGACCATATTAAACATGAATTTAAGAACTTTATGAACTGGAGCTTTAATCCCTTCCTTTTAGAAACCTACCAATTTTTTATATGCAGATTAGCTGAGATGTGATCAAACAGGACACAGGCTATGCTTCTGTGTTGGTTTCAATATAAATTTGGAAAATTCAGCAGATTGTTGCAAACTTGCTCTTTGCAAAAAGCCCAGATGAACAAGCCCCCAAAAGTGACTTGAAATACTCCTTTGTTTTGCTGTCTTTCAGGGTGGTGGCATGACCAGCAGTTTTCAAGGAAAAGTTTCTATCACATTATGCTTCTGTCTGAAAGCAGAGAGCATGATAGAGCTTTTGGGGTCCAGAAGACACATTTTGACATTAAATGAGTAGCAAACTTTTGCTGTAGTAGCACTATAAGCACACTAACATGTTACCACTTGTGTTAGATAGAGAAGAGCAAAATTTAGCTAGGTTTCCCACATGTTGTGGGCAGTGAGTGGGGGTTTGCCGAGATAATGAGAGCTAATGCTAGATGAAAGCTGTTCAGACAAATCAAAATACACTGACTGCTACCTTGCTTCATCTCTCAGCTTCATCTTTAGCAACTAGGTGGGGAAACTCCTCTTATTTGCAGCCTCATTCAGGGGGGTACTCAGGGACATGAAGAGTCTTACTGATTTAAGGGTTTGAAGTGAGGTTTGCATTTAACTGGATGTATTGAAACAAAATTCTCCAGTAGTGTACATCACTGAGCATAAAATCATAAAGCCCTGCATTCTCACCATGACATCAACATGAAGGAGCATGGGTACCAATAGAACATGGATTGTTGGATGTATGGTGTGTTTCAACATACACAACTTTTGGGAAGTGCCTCACATGGACACTTTGTGTATTTGTTCTCAGTGTGAGTCCACTCGTGCACTTTTTAGAGTTTCTCAGTAAAAATTGTTCTCTGCTAACATTAGTACAACAAAGTCCTCAAGTAACTGCTGGCTATGCACATCACTTTATAAGAACTGAAAAATGCAAGGCCAAATAATATGTTAATTACCACTTCTAGAAGCAGAAGTGCTCTTGTGACCTTTTTCTGTATGGTACAAACTATTTTTTTGAGAGGTTATTTAAATTCATTATGAAAGCCATGTGAGATTTTTATCCAGAAAGCTTTTACAAACCAGATTCTCTCATTGCTACTGTACAGGTCTACAGCCAGAGCCTTGACAGGTGTAACTTGGTGTTACCTTGAGTTACATCAGCTTTGCCACCTACCTGAGCCTGCTTTTGAGCACAGCCTCTCAGTGAGACTAATTAGAAGGGCACAGCTTTAGAACATCTGGCCAGAGAGTTGCTCTGTATTGTTTGTTTTGAGGGTACAGTTAGGGCACATTTAGGTACAAAGATGTTACTAATTGAGTATCTGCAAGATACAGGTAGGTACCCTCAGAGAGTACAATTAAGCTAAGCTGTTGAAAAGGGAAAGGGAAAAAAAAATCATGCAGATAATCCAGACAATTAGTAACATCCTTGTAACTTGCATTACATACTCACACTATGAATGAGACTTCAGGAAAGTAGCTTTTCCCACCTATTCCCTGCACTTTCCTGAGATTTATTAAAGTTTTCCCAAGAGAACACAGTGGAATTTGTGGGTTGGAAGGATTGTGTCAAGAATTCAAAAATCACACATTTGCAGCACTGTGAAAGGGAAGGACCTTCAAAAGTTGCAGTGATGATGATTGTGCCTCTAAGCCATCCTCATTTGTGGTTGGTTCTCCAGACATTTAGTTCTTTGTCCTGTCCCCTGAAAGCTCTCAAATGTGGCTACATCTTTCTTAGGCTTTGATACCCCTGAAAATCAGTAACATAACTCCCATGTCTGGCCAATAGACATCCTGCCTTCCTTTTAGGACCCCAAAGAGTAAGAATGGTTTGGGTTTGTTTTTTTTTTTTTTCTCTCCTTTTTCCAGCACCACACACTTGATTCATTTTCAGCTCATGAGACAGTATAACACCATTTTGTGCTCAACTGCTGCCTAGGGAGAGGTTCCCCCTTCAGAATATAATACAACACATAGTATAATATAGTCCATATTAAATTAAATTTGAAACAACAAGATGAGCATCTTAATTACACATAAACTCTTGCAGTCCAGACCTATATGAGATGACTAGGGCTTCCTGGAATGGGACCAACATTGATTTTCTGATATCGGACTTGCATTGTACAGATGAATAGAAGAATATTGGACATGTAGATCAAGCAAAAAGCAAAATAGCAAACAGACCGAATGAACCCATCTGAATTCTTCACTCAGAAGTGAAACTGGCAGGGAATTGTAAAACTGGCAGAGATTTGGGAGAAAGGACTGCAAAGTTTCAGAATTTTCCAGGGTGCTGCCTAGAAGAGGCAGGGTGAACAATCCCTTTGGCTTGCCAAATGGCAAGTCCTGTAATGGTGATCAACAATGCTTTTTGTGGAAACCTGAAGTAGACCATAAAGTTCTTAACAAAGACATTTTGAAATGTCAAGAATCCTGCAATTGACAACAGAATGTCACTTGGGAAAAAGCACATCTTGACACCAAAGCAGATGGCAGATGAGACAATTGAGCATTATGTCATATAGCTATACAATAAAGCAAAGTCATATGAATTTGACCAGATAGCAGCCTAATTTTTGATTAATAATTTGTCTTCTAGCATAACACCAGGTGAAAACAGGGTACGGGAAACTCCTCTGTCATGAGTAGCTGGGGCTGGCATGACCTAATGAAAAACTGTGCTCTGTTCCTTTTTATAAATTCAGAATCTGTACTGGAACTGTCTTTCAAGAAGGCCTAAGCTGTCAGTTTTGAAAAGTGTGTATGAACAAAATACTATCTATTCTAACTCTACAAAGCATGTAGCCATTTAAATGTGGAACCCTACTGCTCATCTCATCTAATTTAAAATTTTCTTACTTTGCTTTCCCATTTGTACAGGCCAGTGGATTTAAATTGATTTCTTTGTTTTTCACTTTTGTGTAACTGAAATGGGAATTGGCATCCTGAAACAGGAGTGAAAATTTATGTGCAATGGCCTGATTCTCATTTAGTAAGACATCACTTTGAACTTCTCTAACTGTGTAACGTAATTGTGAAACAAATGTGAATGTAATCTATATAGTCAATGAGATGCAAAATAGATTTTGTATCAGAAAGCATTAAGGCTGAAAATGGCTTTGCTCCTTAGGACCTGAGCATAGATGAATTAATTTCTACTCACATATGCACTGTTATGGTGAGCCAAAATTTAACTGGAGGCCTGGAGGCCTGAGTATTTACATACTCAGAAGCTTAGTCTAAAAAGAAAATGAGATCCACGTAGTCCCTCATTAATTTCCAGGTGTCTTCTTGTTAGTTACCTTTATTTTAGCAAGTACTTTGTAAAACATGATTAGTCTTTACAGAATACTGAAATTTTATTAGAAACTACCTTGAGCTTAATTTGTGCAATAATTCATTTATTGGGAAGTATTATTGAGAAGCATTTGACAATAAAGAACTCTAAATATTTAAAATTCAAATGCTGGAGACGATCTCATCACATTAGGAAGCAATCAACCATCTTGAGACAGGTTAATAAAAGCATCTTAAACTCATCATCAAAAGGCACTCTTGATTTCCATTATTAGGCACAGGACTCTGAATGATTCATTGATCACATTTTCTCTGTTCAACAAAAATATCATGAGCTGAAAGGTTTCAAGATATGCAACATGAGAGGATTTTTTCCTGCCTCACAACTACATTTGACAGATGACCTTTAGTCTTTCTTTCACATTAGTGAGATATTTAACAAAAATAATGTAGATACATTTTTCAGTGTTATCTGATGCACATGCTTACAGAATCCTCTATTTGGTACCACACAGTAAACAGATAAAAGAGTCTTCTGTAAATGCCTTCATTATAAATAAATGCCCTGCTTTCAGCTTTCCTCTTCCAGTAAGATCACAAGGTTTAAAAGCCTCTGAATGATTCTATGAATGCGTGTAGTTAACCTGATACTGTTTCACAGGGAGGTTGGTGCATGTGTAGATCTACAGGATGTTTTCAGGAGGTTGTGTGGCCTGTTTGCATCCCTTCCATCCAGCAAGCCAAAAGCTGCATTTGGATCTCCATAGTACCAAGAAGTTCCATGCATTTTGGTTTACACCTTTGCTGTTGTGCAGCTCAGGGGGTGGACTGTGGCTTGCCTTTCCATCCTGAGTGCACCTGAAGTTTCCTGGCTGGGGTACAAAGAACGAGGGAGCTGTGAGGCTGAGGACATCCTCAGCCAAGTGCTCACCCAGGCTCCTGGGCAGATTTGCACAGTCTGTGCAGAAATATTGCTGTCAGCACCACAGCTGGCAGCTGAAGGTGACTCAAGTATGAGCTGCAGTCACACCTCTGGATCACGGCAATGTTCCCATTTTCACTGCTTCTGCAGCCCTACCTCACCTTTCTGGAACTTCAGGTCACAGATGTTGTGGAGGGCACAGGATTGCACAAAAAATGTTAAGAGAGCTGTGCCAGCCCAGAGCTCCTCACTAGGATGTCAGTGGTGCTCACTGCACATCCTCACTCTGTCTGCTGGGCAGCGAGAAGCTGAAGTCATTCACTGAAGCCAATAAGTTGAAAACCATGGCCTTGTCTGTCTGAAGACCTTTCTCTGCAGAGTAGAAGGGAGCAGGGGGAGTGTTCTGCTGAGATGAGCTGACACCCCTGCACTCTGCAGGTGGGAACACGGAGGGAGGTGAGAAGTAGGCAGACAGCATCACAGAACAGCTGGCAGAACATGGTGAGCTCAAGGTCACTTGGCTGTTGGCCCAAATCCATCCGAAAATACCACATCTCAGCAATTAGGCCATCACTCCAAAAGAAAAAAAAACAACCCACAAAACCAAAATCCCATGGAAATAGCTGAGCCCTGTAATTGTTCAGTGAGGGTATCTGGGTTCTGCTATCACCCTTTGGAAGGCCACCATGGATAGGAACTGGGACCATCCCTGTTCATTGCCTAGCTAATAGTTGTGAATTGAACTCTGTGTCATTTTACTTGAACACCTGCCTGAAAATGGATTCAAAAGTATGTTCTCAAATAGATTAGGGAAAATCACCAGAATTTTTCAATGGTGATTTTTCAACTTCTCTTGGGATGAGGAGGTGGATGGCTGAAGGCAGGAATGCTTTGATGCAAGATGCCTGCTGGAGTGTATAGTACAGGCTCTGAAGAGAAGCTTTTCCTGTCTCTGAGGCTTTTACAAGGTTCCATCAATTCTGAGACATTTGAATCTTTCTTCCCCCCCTCTATTAATAAACACAAATGTGTGGAAAATTACCCTAATCTTCTTCCAAAGAGGATGTGCCTCCAGAATCACTTCCAGTACCGGGGACCTCAGAATTCTGCTACCATATTTAGAGGCGATAAAAACAGTCCTTGCATTTCTGACCAAAATCCAAATATAGCCTATTTCTTTCTGCCAACTGAAAATGCACCTTTTTATTTCATTCCGTGTTGTTTAAATCTAACTTTGTTCCAAAGTTTTCGTTCTATAAATGTCTCTTTCACCATAATTATTTAAATAAAGTGGGACAGTGCCCAATTTAGTGAACTGAATTAGTATGCTACTTAATGTGCCTACTATTGTCATTCTGCTAGGGCTTGTGCTCTGTTCCTGTTACGATTTCTCCCTGTCTTTGGTGAATTTAAACAAGACCTGAACTCAGCCCATGAAGGACAGTTTACCACAGGCAGCTGTATATTACAAATTTAAGTGGGCATAGCTGCTATTTCTACATGATTTTTCAAACTTTTCATGCTGGAGGGAATACACTGGTTTCTATTTGGCCAGGCTTTATGGTTAGAAACTGGCAGTAGGTGTCAGTGATACCCTGAGACATCTAAGCCTGCCTGTCTTGTGTCTTGTGGTGTGTCAGGTCCTGGTTTCCAAAACATTCAGCTGATCTTCAGCTTGGCAGCATGGCATCTTTTTCTGTGGTGGGCACCTCTCTCTGTGAGGTGGGAAACATGAAGCTCAAGGGTCCTTGGGAACACCAAGAAGCAGAAAAGACCACACAGGAGAGTGGGGTATTTTACTGTGTTAGTAACCTCAACTAGCTTTAGGTGCCTACACTCTTGAGAGCCACACAGAGCTGGTTGTTCAGGCTTCTTGTAGAGCCAGTGGAGAGAAACAAGAAATACCAAGATACTCTGGATAACTTCTTTGAGACAAGACAAAGCTTGCCCTAGAAGTGCCTGTTTCTCTTCAGCAATCTTAGTGACAATTTGAGTAACCCAAGTATAGCCTTCATTAGTAGGTGTCACAGGTAGGTGAGATGATCCTGTGTTTGTTGTGTGGGACCTCAACAGGTAGAAACCATTCAAGGTATAATGTATATATTCCCCATCCAGAGTATTTTTTTCTCATTTCCTTATTTTTATTTCTTCTGAAGAAGTTATTTTTTTCTCCTCCAGACTCCTTTTCTGTTTCTTTTCATTCCTTGTTTAAACTTTTTATTTGTAGTCTGTTTTTCTGCTATGCTTCGGTGCTTTGAGATTATGAGTCTATATAAATGGGTTTGGCAATGAGGTTACTTAAGGAATTCCTTGAAAATATTTGTGTATTTCCTGAGGGTTAAAGGCAAAAAGCAGGCCAGTAAACTGGACAGACTCATTTGACTGTCCTTGCTGAATGCCCCACCTGTGTGTCACCCACTTTCAGTCCAGGACCTGGAGGTGCCAGATGCAGCCAATCATCCAGCCTATGATCTGGAGAAGGGGTTGTGAACAGCACTGAGACTGGTTTTATCCAGTGTGCCCTGTGCTCACAGAGGCTCCTCCAAGTGATCTTCCGTCCTACCTGGAATTTCTCATGGCAGATTTATGTATTGCATCCACTGCCAGGAGACTCATGCACTGGGACTTTCAGGGTGCAGTGATGATAGAGCTAAACCCCTCCCCTGGTTTAGGGGTTTGGTGGTGTTGAAAGAGGGTGGTGGTGACATTTTCTGTCTCTGTCTCCCTACCTGTGGAACCCTGCACTTCCCAGGTGCCAGTGGCACTTGTCTGACCTGAGAATGAGTCAGCTCAGGGGATGGACCAGCAGAAAATCACATCAAAAATGAATGAGTTTTTTTCTTTTTTGTGATGGAAAGAGGAAATTTCTGCTCTCTGTTCTCTTTGAAGCTGTGGGCTTTCAGGTACAGCACTGCTGTGCTCTAGGAGACAGTGTAAAAGCCGTATATAAGTCTTTAAAATGTCTATGAAGAAGTAATACACAATGATCCAGGTCAGCTGCTTCAGAAATTTCCTGTTGTCTTCAGTGGCTCTGGATTTCATGCTGTTTCCCTGCTGCTGTGTTTCTATAGTGCTGTCAGTATTCTCCTGCTTACTTTGCATGGTCAGAAACCAAGACACTGTAAAACATTTCAGTACAACACTAAAACCAGGGGTGTCCCTGCACTGTAAAGCACTTACACAACTATGCTTTATGTATTGTTGTAATATCAGGCTGCACTCTGTCCTGCTCACACTACTGAAATTCAGGAGTGATTCCTAAAACAGCTGTGGATTGGGTCTTTGGATCCAGCCATGAAGGGAATGTGGGAGGAAGAAAAAGGTCTGCAGTAGTTTTTACTTTCTCTTCTTGTGTCCTTTGAGGCAGAAGTTCAGTGTGACTTGTCTGAACAATATTGTGCTGCTGGTGTGTGAGGGAAAGTCCTGGGCTTTGCAAAAGGGGAAGTCAGATTGTGTCGGTGTCCTCACAACCTCAGCCAGGTCCTGTGACATGAGAAAGGGGGGCCAGTATCAGGGGGTCCCCAAAGCCCTTCACTTCTCCCCAGCAGATCTGAGCCTGCCCCATGCCCGAAGCACAACGCTACCTGCTCACATTTGCTGCTGCTTCTCCTTAGAGAATTCACTGGATTAGCTGTCAAAGATAAACTGAGTGTGTAATCCCAGTGGGTTTGTTCACAAATGCAAATCAATATTCACAGCAGGGTTTGTTTTTTGGTTGCCTTTTTTGTTTTGTTTTGTTTTGTTTTGTTTTTGAGGAGGGGCTAGTAACATTTGTTCAACTGCATTCCTTACACTTGAGCTATAAAAATCAGCAAATTAAGGCTCAGCATGAAGCCACATAACATAAAATCACAAAGTGACAGCAGAAAGGTTTCAGTATCCACCCACCTTGAACAAAGGGATAGGGAATAGTGTCTTGCTTGTTTCAGAAACACTGTCATCATGATCCAGCCTAACAAACCATAAAGTCCAGTCCTCTTTAGAGTCCTTTACAGTTTTGCAAGTCAAAATGCTTGTTTTTTCCTAGAGTTGTAAAGGAGGATTCAAGGTGGTACAAGACAGTCCAACTTAAAGAGAAAACACTGTAGCTCTTCCTCCCTCTGCCTCTAAAGGAAGGCTTTTGAAATGGTAGATTGAGCACAAAAACTTTGAAGATGGGGACTATCACGAACGTAGAAAACTATATTATACTTGTCTGCAAGTTTCACATTCAATCAACCTGTTTGCAGATGTGGATGAACATTATCTATGTATTTAGCACATGCTGCTTTCATTGCAAATCCCCTCTCTGTTTGCCCAGTTTCTGACATGATCTGGATGCACACATTTTGGGATAAAGATCCAACAACTTGGTTGGATCTTGGTTCCCGAGTAGAGGCTACTTTCTTTGAGTCTGCCAGATCTTTCATTACACGTCTGTGACGTGCAGCTGTGAGTCAGTCTGCCTTTTGGGGATGTCAGAGCTGGACACACTGGGGCATTCAGCCTCTACCACCTGGACAGTCTGTCCTTGACTCTGTTCCCTTTCAGGAGAATCACATACATTTGAAGTTTTTTGTTCCTTCCTGTTACAAAACCAATTTCCATATTGACATGTTCTGTGAATCAGTCATTGTCCCCTAGCCCTAAATGTATGATCTCTCTCAGAACTGACATGCCAATCCCTTTAATTTTTACAAGCTGGTCTTGTTTCTTTAGTGTAGGGATGTGGACTTATCCAAAAGTCTCTGGAAGTAATTCCATTCTTCATGCATACATCCTCCTGAAGTGTCAACTGCAAAAGCCATTTGTCTTCATTTCCTGTACCAAAACTGGAGGGCAATATGACTGTGTACCAATTACTGCCTGGTACTGCTCTCTACCTCCCAGGTGCCTTTCAAGTCGACCTTATAACACTGTTTCCATTTAGAAATGGTCCCAGCAGTGGTAGCACATTTGAGGTGACAAATGGTCATCTGTTCTTGCTGCTCCTTAAGGGCCAGCCTAATGGAGCTGAAGGCAGCTGGAAGCCACTGCAGTGTGCTTTACATCAGGCCAAGGCCTCGGCTGCACGGGGGCTCCTGCAGCTGTAGCTTGCCTGTGTCACCTCCCAGCACAGGAGGAACTCATTTGTTATAAACTCTGTGAAAAAAAGATAAATGAAGCCAAGATTGTCTTCTGCAGGAGCAGCTGTGCTCACAGAAGATGTTTTTGTGGTGATGAACCAAATGGTGATGTTTTGCACCCTGAGCAGGTACTGCTCTTCTGGGACTATTCATGGCAGAGAGGAGGAGCAGTCAGGGGCAGCCTGAGCTGCCTGACCCTGCTTTGCTTGCGCTGCTGCCTGCTCAAGCACTTCTCGTGCCTGCTGGTGAGGTTCTGCAGCTCCTTGCCACACTGTACACAGAACTGACTGAAAAAGTAGAGCTGAGTTGTAATTCTTCTAAATTAATAGAGAACAGAAGTTAATGACGTTCGTAACAAATTAAATCCCTCATTTTTTTGCATATACCTATCTTTGTATTTGGGATATTCTGGTTTGAGAGCCCCTTCTGTCAGTATGGGGCTTTAGAATCAAAACAACTATATAAATATAAATTATTTTCATAATATTAAAAGAAATTATCTATTTGAAAAGAATGATGATAATTTTTCATTGGATAATTTTAAAAAAGAATTATTAAATTTTTTATGGGGTAATTTTATCTTACTTTAAAATTTTTTTTAAATTTTATTTTTTTAACTTCAGAGACACAAGAAAAAGCATCCTAAAATGTACTTCTAGGAAAACAATCCAAAGTTGGTAAGTAAGTGCTCTGTTACTGCACCAAACAGAGGGGAAGAAGCAGCACTGTGATGGCACCATTCATCAAAGGTAAAGCAACTCAAAACCTCACAACACAGCAAATTATTTAGATGCATCTATCTGACTTGATGGTTATGTCTGTACTGTGGTCTAGACCAAAAAAACAAACCCCTAACTCTGTCCTCCCACGATTACTTCTGAAGTACTTTAGTATTGTCACATCCCCCTGGCTTTGCTGTTTGCGTTACTCCTGACAGAGCGTTTGGGTAAATGCAAGAGAAAGAGGGGATTGTGTAGCAGTTTGACAGCTCTAATTATGAATATTTAAGAGCTGCTTAAATGTGCTCTCTTCTATCACCTAATTTCCTATCAATGACAGCATTGGAAGCACTTGTCTCATTTTTCAAATCAAAGCTTCCTTAAGCAAAATGCTTGGAGACTGAATAGCTTATGCATTCTATTAATCACAGAGGGTGGGAAAAGATCCATCAAGTGCTTTAGATAGTTTGAGAGTGTTCCATCCTTGTAGAGCTTTCACTTCCCATTTCTAACAGATGAGTGCATTTGCTTCCTTTGAATGATCTTTGTGATTCTTCCTCATCCAGAAATGGTTTCAGATTTATCTTCCTTCAACATTGCGTCAAATGAGACCTGAATATTTATAAAAAGAGTAAATTCTAATTGGGGTTAGTCACAGATAGGAAGAAATAGTAGTCATGTATTGTTTTCCTTAAGAGGGATAGCTCTTAGTCTGCTTCCAGTGAGTCAAGTTTCATTGAAAAAGTGTTACAGTTCAGATGGAAAAGTGTGACCACCACAACTTTGAAATGAACTTTCTTGATCTGAGACAGAAACAGTATTGTTGGCTGGTGTTTATTCTGTGATTACTGTTACTTTCTGCACTTGTGGTTGACTTTGGCCATACTGGTAGAATAACCCCAGTTAATTTTATGGGAGTTTTGTTTTTTATGCATATAATGAAGTGTCTTCTTCTTACTGCATAACGTCCACCAGACTCTCCCCAGTAATGACATAAATTCTGAAGGATGTGCTTAACTGCTGCAGCTGCAGAAGGGAGAAGTCTTCAAAGATGTGCAGGCCACACCTAGCTAGGCTGACCTTTTTCCTCCTGGGGAGCTTGTGATGGCAGAGCTGCGTGATACCTTCCCCAGCTTTTTGAAGGAGTTTGCTTGCAGTGCTTATTTCCTCCTGTTTTGTTGTTACAACTTGTGAATTTATATTCCATGTTCTACTGGAAGATGACCTGAAACAAAAAACTCAATACTGCACTGAGCAACACCTTGTGGTATTTCCTACTGTTACTAGAGGAGAATATCATTCCTCCTGGTCTCATCAAATATAGGAAGATGGCAGCAAGAGGAGACAATTTCCAGATGGGAGATATGTGGAATTCAAAAGTCATGTCTGCCTTTGTTGGATAAGAGCAGGGGGAAAAAAAGGTTTAAATTAGGAAGCAGAGAAAAGAAGGAAGATTTAAAAAAATGGTTTGGGAAAATGAAAAGCAGGTTCAGAACATCTTCACATACACTGACACAGCTGGATAAAATGTCCTTGAGCTCACAAATGCCTAGTTCCACAACTCCCATTTAAATGACTAAGATCTGCATCAAGTCCCTTAAGAATGAACATCTTACCAAAGACACCCACAGCTGAAAATTTTAGATTTTTGTTTTCATAAAGTGTTGGTTTATATCCTATATTTAGTTTTCATCTTCATGGGTCTAAACTTAGGAATATTTTTGTCCAACTATCAAGCTAGAGGGTGCTATATAAGAATGCAAACCTTTTAGTGTTCTGCTATTAACTGTTTCTAACACTTATGCCACTGATTATGTTTCTACCTTTCCAGAAAAATGGTTGCTTTAATTTGCTTCTGATTCACAGTCAGCTTTCATAGCACAGCAATTTGTATCTCACCATTTCTCCCTGTTTAAGGGAGAATCTGAGTACAATTCTAAACTCCCATTGCTATGTGCCTTGCTGTTAATGCATTCCTTCAGAATTTCTTTAAAAACACCTTAAAACAGAGCTACAGTTTTAATTATGTAAGGCTTTTGTTGTTGTTGAGGAAAGGAAGACTGCCTAACAAAGCAAAACAGGCCCTTTGTTGGAAGGACAAGCTGTGTCCTGAAACAACTACCAGGATTGTGGATTTCCTGCTGAGTGACAGGTGAGACTTTGAAGAGGGCAAGTTGCAGCCAAATACTTAGTTTGGCCTCAAAGAGAGGAGATAAACCTAACTGCACTTCATGGGTTGAGAGAAATTAATAGAGACCCTGTCCATTTGGCTGTGAGGGAAAATATGAGTCTGCTTACATTTTTCAGTCAGGATTATTAGTTTTTGTTAATTGAAATGATTAGCACCCAAGGCATATTAACTGTGCTCTTCAGCCTAGTGTAAATGAGCTCACAGAATCATGTCCTTTTTACAGAGTTTAAAGTGGGTCAAAAATAAATTGAATCAGTGACCTTTTCCAGTAGTTTTCCCAGGGGCAAAGCAGAATTTGTCATGTGCCCAAGTAATCTATTTTCTTTTTACAGTGTTCTCTCTTCTGTGGGGATCTTCAGCAGCCTCCAACTTTGGCACCCAGTTCTGCTGGTTACAGCTCGTGTTGCAGCCTGGAAGCACTTCAATAACCCTACTGAGACAATGCAACTGGTGCTCCTCCAGACCCAGAGAACAAAATAACCAAGGCTCACAGAATGGCTGAGGTGGGAGGGAACCTCGAGGACACCTGTTCAACCCCTTGTTCAGGCAGGGTCACCACATTGCCCAGGACCTTGTCCAGATGGCTTTTGAATATGTCCAAGGATGAAGACTCCGCGACCTTCCTGGGCAACCTGTGCCAGGGTGTAGTTGCTCTCACAGTGAAAAGGTTTTTCCTGATGTTTAGAGGTAGCATCCTGTGTTTTAGTTTGTGCCATTGCCTCTGGTTCTGGCACTGGGCACCACTGAAGAGTCTGTCTCTGTCCTTGTTACACCCTCCACCTTTACATCACTTCGTGCCAAGATATTGTATAGTTGTATTAATCACCTTAGCAAACTTCCAAGCCTTATTGTTGGGGGTGTGTGATGCAGAGAGCAGGAAGAAATATTTCAATAGGCTTTTGATGAGTTGATATATAAAAAGGGAAATGAATTATGTAATTTCTACTAATTTTTCACTGAAATCCATAGTTACTTGGGGTATGAGAACAAGAACAAAGAACTTTGATACCACAACTCTCCGTGCCAATTCATGTTTGTGGTTTATATCAGGCAGCCATTTGATGAAATAAATAATAGCTGATGCACAAACTGAAGTGCTAATTTCTCCTCTCTCAAGTGAGTGCTTTACACAGCTGATTAGATGCTCTCATGTATTCTTTCTGTCTACACTTTCTTCTCTCTGCCTTTGGAAGGGGCTGTGGAGAAATGGTGTGTAGAGCTGAGAGTGGTCACTGAGCCCAAGTCTCCCACCTGCTTACTGATTGTTGATTCAACTAAATTAATGGGAAAAAAATGAGAAAATTGCTCCACTTTTCTGTTTTTGTGGGGCCATTTATGTATTAGGTCACACAGAGATTTTTCTTCTTGCATGATTCGAGTGTTACAGACAAAACAGAGCTGTTGGTTTGTAGCTCCCAGGAGGATGCAGACAGGACCCAGGAGCTGGAAATGAATTTTGCCAGGGTCAAGGTACATCTGAGAAGACCAGATGCAGATTTTTACACTGTAGGTGTATGTGCAGTGTAGCTGCACTGTGTTACACTAGGAACTTGCACTAGGTGTGTGCTGTAGTCTTCAGACATCTCTGGCACAGCCACATCTCTGAAAGCAAATGTTGGGACAGATCCCATCCCACCCTAGCTGGTTATTAGATAGCATCTTGGGGCTGAGGTTCAACAAGGTAAACTGCAAGGTCCTGCATGTAGATCAACGCCATGCAATGCTACAGGTTTGGGGCAGAGTGGCTGGAAGGTTGCCCAGAGGAAAAGGACCTGGAAGTGCTGGTCAGTAGCAGCTCCATGTTAGCCAGCACATGCCCAGGTGGCCAAGAAGGCCACTGCATCCTGGCTTATAGCAGGAATAGCATGGCCAGCAGGATGAGGGCAGTGATTGTCCCCCCGTACTCAGCACTGCTGTGGCTGCCTCTTGAAGGCTGTGTTCAGTTTTGGGCACCTCACTACAAGGAGGACATTGAGGGGCTGGAGTATGTCCAGAGAAGGGCATTGGAGCAGGTGAAGGGTCTGGAGCACATCTGATGAGGAGCAGCTGAGGGAGCTGGGATTGTTTAGCCTGAAATAAAAGAAGGCTTGGGGGGACCTTATAATCCTCTTCAGCAACCTGAGTTTGTAGTGAGGCAGGAGTTGGTCTCTTTTCCCAGGTAACAAGTGACAGCACAAGATGAAATGTCCTCAATTTGCTCCAGGGGAGTTCTAGATATGGCACATGAAGGTGTGGTTTAGCTTTAGGTTGGATGGCAGTGCTGGGTTAACTGCTGGACTCAATGGTTTCAGAGAGCTTGTCCAACCTTAACGATTCTATGATTCTCTCTAGGTTCCTCTACAAAAGATGGAAGACACCTCTACAGAGGCATTTGTCCAACTCACCTAAAATGAGCTGCACTGCCTCTGGAGCTTCTCTCTCACCCCTGCTGTCAGAGGGAGTGCAGGCAGTTGGCTGAGCAGGTCACCTGGAGTGCGATTTAGGTGCGGTTACAACCGAGTGCCTACAAGTAGGACACTCTGGTGCCTAAACTCCTGTGTATAGCTACTTGAAATCCCTCAGAGAATCAAATGCATTTGCCCAGGGCTGGCAGAGATGCTGTAGGACCTACAGGAGACATGAACCCTTCTGAAGCAGCAGTTGGTCAGGAGGGGTACGCTAGGACACCCTGAAAGCATAACAAGATATCCATCCTTGGACAGAGGAATCAACCCCCTACTCAGAGCCAACAGTGTAGCTTACTGTCAGGGATCTGTGCAAATCCCTCTGAATCCTGGGGGTTTGTCAGCCTGGGCTCAGACCAGCTTAAATGTGGTTATCCCTGTGGGATCACAGGGCTCTTGGCTGATGCTGGTTTTCGTTGCCGTGTCTGCTCAGCTCCTCTTTCCTGGATGCTCCAGAAAAGTGCCCAGTGTCAGCAAAGCTTCCACCCTGCCTATCCTGCTGCTGCCTTTGGATCCCAGCTCCCCTTCCGAAGCAGACCCACTCTTGCTGTTCCCTGACACTCAAGGTAGTGATTTAGCCCACCAAAAAGTAAACAAATTCTGTCTGGGCAGATCTTTACCTCCCCTGACTGCATTGATTAAAGCTCTGCTGGCAGTGATGGGAGGCTCAGACACTTGTCTCCCATGGCAACATCTGTCACAGCTAAATTTAAGTGTCTGAAACCACAGAGGAATTTCACTTTAACCATGTAGACAGTCAGTGCTCAGTGTGGTTTCCTTGGCATAGGAGTTCAGAGATGACCCATTGCATGGAAGGGCTGGAGGATTCCTGCAGGAGCTGTGGGGAGTCTGTGTGTGCTGGAGCAGTGCAGGAGGCTGGGTGGCAGAGTCTAAGGGACCTCATGTGGGACCAGGTTCTCACATTCAGGCAGATAGCTTCTGCCCTTAAAATCAGTTGAGGTGAATCTCATGGAAAGCCTGATGCTCTTTAGCCTTGAACTCATATGTTCTCCTGTGCAAACTGAACACAACATGCCTTGCACCTACTGCTGTGGGTCAAGGTCACAATGACTGTGTGGGGCCAAGCAGTGGGGAACCAGCTGGGGACCCACTGCCCCAGCAGCTGGGGGACACTGGGGCAGCCCTGGGCTTCAGGCACATCCTTGGGGATAGCTTGGGGCTTGGACAGAGTTAGTGCATAGTAGGGGTCAGGATGTGGCCCAGGGGGGGAAACTAAACACTGCCTGGGATGGCCAGGATGGAGATGCCAAGCTGGCTGTGCCTGCACTGAGCTGCCCTGATGGCAGCACCCAGAGCAGAGGATGCCCCAGGGGGCTGCTGCTGTCACTGTGGCTCCTTGTGGCTCTACAGCTCCTTTCCCAGCCATCCGTGTGTGCCCACTGCCCCCTCTAAAGCACCTGAGCAGCAAATTCCTGCCCCAAAAATGCATCTACTGTTCCTTTCAAACACAGTGAGGATCAGAGAAAATCACAGAATCTGCTTTCTCAAATTATAAACTTGCTTCAGACACATTTTGTTGTTACTGACATAAATGACAGTCTTTTATAAGGGCATGTACTTGTTTGATGCCCTGTGTGTGTAGACCAGTGCATAAAATTTGAATTCTGCTGCATGATGATTTTTGCAAAAGGATTGCAAAACCCACCATCAGTCTTTATAATTTCCAGTTGTATATTTCTGCATCATTAGTGAGATTTTGCCACAGTTCTCTCATGAAGATGTTCCTAAAATAACTGTATAGATCCTGCATCTTATCCACAGCTGCATTAGGGGATGTGTGGGAGGTGTCAACAAAGACAGTAGGTGGATTTGAATGTCTAATTAGTGTAGTGGGGACTTTGTTAATTATTTGTAAGAATGTAACTATTCTAAAAAATTTTCAAGATAAATCTCCCATGTTTAGGGGGTTTTTGTGTCTTATAGACAAGATAATGGCACTGAGAAAATTGGCTGCACACCCACCAAAGGCACTTGCTTGACCACAAGTGGATCATCTTACTCATTTTTGTGTATAGAACAATATGTTGCTTGCACTTTTGTATTAAAACATTTACTCCACCTCAGGATCCTGCTATCCTTCCTTGGAAAGGAAAATAAAGGCAGCCTTCCACATAATTCAGGAAATAAGACAAATGAATCAAAATAACTGGGTATTTGGACAGGAGATAATTTCAATATTTTATGTAGGTGTATAAACCTTAATCTGTATTTGTAACATAGTGTCATAATCTTTTCCTTCCAGATGTGGATAGTGAAAGACCCAACATTTAACTCTTTTTCAGAATAGGGCAGTTTTGGTAACAACTACTTTTGTAAGATGAGGTAATTTTTGAGGTTTCTGTGGTTTTAGGTCAGCAGGAAACGTGATAAAAACTTTCAATGCTAACTTTTATTTTCCCAGTGAATGGGGTTTTAAGCAAATGATTCAACAGTGTTATGATTTTTCATATTTTTAAAGCAGTTTTTACAAAATTTTTTGTATTGAAGATGGTGCAATATATTTTGAACTTCTTTGACTCCAATTGCATCAAAACTGGTCTTCAACAGTGTTGAAAATTAATGTTTTCTGCTGGGGAGTTGTGGAAGATGTTATTAATGTATTTTTGTTCTTAATTGCTAGTTTAAATAGGGCTTTTCCAAGCTGATACTCTCTCCAGTTTGGGTGCAAGTCTAAATGAAGACTGGGATGGGTTCACATTTTCCATTAGGTCTTGTGCAAGGTTTTATGAAAATGTTTGCAAGATGGCAAAAAGTGAAACAGTGCAGTGTTAGAATCAAGGAACAAAAGAAGATGCCTGGACTTTTGAGATGATGGCCACATGGGTGAGCTAAGGGTAGAAGAAACAAGAACATAGGTTACTTAGCTGGCCTCTGGCCAGTGTTTCCCTGCACCCCCAGGAAACTCGTGAACAAGGAGTGACCCCAACTGATGTTGTGACCTCAGTTCTATCTCCTACTTTGGGAGGGAGTGACAGACAGTAAGAAGTCTTTTTTTTTTTTTAGAATATTTATTAGTGCCAGAAAGTCTGGAGTGACCTGAGAGCACTACCTGCAATTTCAGGTGAATAAGAATTTATCACTTTCCAAGTGTGGTGTTTCCTCTTTGTTGATATTGGCTGCATTTTGAAAGAGTTAATTTTCATGGTGTGCTTGGCACTGACATGTAACAGTCATGTTCAGTCATAGTGCCTGGGTTTAATTCAATTTGAATTTTCTCTACCTAGTCTTAAGTATAGTTTTAAATGTTTGCTCTTCCTATTGCCTAGGCTGAACTCATTTGTTTCCACATCTCTTGGGTGAAGGGAATCAGATCCATGCCCCATCTCTGCATTGTAACAGCAATCTGTATCCTGTTGTCTATTATACCTCACATGTAATTACTTGTCTGGGCTAAGAGGGAGGGTGTGGAAGGACAGTGTTACTTATGGATGAGTCTCCAAAATTTGTTTTTTCTAGCTTTTTAATTTCTTGATTTCCAGTTTTCTTCTGCAATTTGAGCACAACCTTTGATGGACTGCTGGTGCTGCTGACAGTGTGACCATTCATTGCTCTGACAGGTCCTTTGCCTCCTGGTTACTTCTCTGTATTCTTTGCTTGTGGAAAAACCCTTCTTTTAATTTGCTAAAAGACTTTTCTAGTTGTCTTGCTGTGTTTGGTTGGAATTTGGACAATAATCAAAAAGGTGTTTATTCCTAAGCCAAGCTTTAATTGTCCAGTTTAGAGCTGCCTGCCCTGCCCCCCCCACCAAAAAAAAAAAANACCAAGAAAAACCACTAACCAAAAACTCAAACCCCACAAACCCAATGCAATAAATTTATTTAAACAGTCACAAAATCTAGGGGAAGGTTAGAATAAAGTAGGGGCCAGGCATGCTCTGTCCCATGACCAAAATTGACAAAAGCATGTATGTACAAGAGGTCATGAGACTGGATGTAGCAGCAAGGGCTGCTGCAGTACTGCAGGAAAGGGAGGCAGCGGGTCATGGACTGCTAGAACAATTTCTCCGGCTTCCAGTCGGACCCTGCCAACATTTCTGTGTCTTTTGCAGAAGATGGATTAGTCTTCAGGCTGGCTGGCTCTAACCCAAACATTCCAGGCCAAGTGCCCCTGCTGTACATCATCTGCAGAGACGTTCAGAAGGTCAATGAGGCAGGCAGTTTGATACCTGTAGTAGCCTCTGGTCCCTGATTGTGGGCTCTCAAGTTGAGACTCCCAAGGATACTTGTTCTGATGTCACATCAGGGTAGGGAAAGCACAGATCTAATGCTCAGGATCACCTTTGCAGGTGGTTAGGGTTAGCAGAACTGTGCTGATTTACTGTACTTGATAATCTGATGCCTCTAAGCTGGAAAAAGGGTTGCATGGTGACAGGACAAGACACTACAGACACAAGTTATTTCAGGGGAAATTCTGTTTGGGTACATGAAAACAAAAATCGTGATGAGAACAATTAAACGTTGGAAGAGGGTGCACAGAGAAGTGGTGGCATCTCCCTCACTATAGGTGAGTTCCTCAAGCCTTGACTTGATGGAGACTTTGGCAACCTAATCTGAAGCCTTGCTTTTGAAGGACAGTAGGATCAGGGGACCTCCAGAGGCTCCTTCACACCTTCATGTTTTGCAGGTGTACCATAATCTCTTTGAAAGAGTGACAAAACTTCTGAAAGTAGAAGGAACAGACCAGGAATAAATCAGACTAGTGAAATGAAAAGGACAATATTGCTGTGTGACTATAAGCATGGGATGAACTGTAGGTAAAAACAGACTTAACTGTGCAGAGCAGGGTTTGGAATTAAATACGACACTTCCCTGGTTGTAATAAAAATTATTACCTGAAGTTAAAGCAAAAGCTACTCGATAGGATTGAGCCTCCTGCATCACCTAATTAGTCTTTATAATCTTCTCTCTTTAAACTGTGTTTCTGTCATGGCTTATACTTGCAGTTGCAGCAAGACCAGATGAAAAATTGAAGAATGAAAGGGATGCACAGAGAAAAACTGCCTTCTTCCCGTAAAGAGTATGTACCATGGAAGCCACTTCTGATTATATTGTCCCATTGCTCATGTTGAGTCCTGAATCTAAAAATAGAAATCCTATTAATAAAGATAAATAAGTGGCACGTTTAACACAATCAAATTAAATGTATAAGTCTTAAGCAAAGATCCTGGTAACAATGTTAATTCATTAAACTGCAGGTGGTCTCACCATGAGGACATTATATGAAAGTATCACTCATTAATAATCTTTTCCTGTCACTTTTGAATTAAATAATTTATAGGGCTCCTGTGTATTTCCTCTGCTGATTAACCAACTTGCTATTACATACTACTGCAGGAGGTAAAAGTCCTCAATATTATCAAACCTGATTTCTGGTTAACGTGAATTGCGTCCTGTTCTTCATGTTTCGTATTACCTTGCTAGTAAACTACAGCCAATACAGGCTTAGATTTAGACCACAAAGACATTTTCATTTTAAAATACAAAAGATTTCAGAATTAATGCTTTCTTCATCTACCTGACAAATTTCCAGGATCTCAGGTAGATATAAATCTAAGCAACTGCTACTTAATCCAGTAGATCAGTGACAGCTTATTCCTGCTGAGTGACTGTCCATGGTTAGCTTACAGCTACAGTCACAAGCACAGCATGAGAAAAAAGTGGGAAGTGAGTTGTTAGTGGAGGCCAAAGGCAATTTGTTATTTAAAAGTTCAAATGCATTTGTAACAGCCCTGAAGTTACACCCTGCTCGTGCTGATGGACCTACAGCAGTTTGGAGCTCCAGAGTTAAGTCCATGGCAAAACCACTGTGGGTATCACCCATGGCCTAATCACTGAATTACACTTTGAATGGTGCCAGCCATTGTTCTGCTGCTCTCCTCCCAGCTGTTTGTTCCATTTCCACTTCCATATGCAGCTGGCTCCAGTTTCTCTTTCCGTAGCTTCCTCATGCCAATTTGAGACTCACTGACTGTAGGTCTAAACAACTTCACAGCATCTGCTAAATAAACTCTTTTATTCCACCACTTCCCTGAGGCAGTCTGTCCCAATGCTTTACAACGCTTGCTGTGGACAAAAAATTTCCTAGTATCTAATCTAAACCTTCCCTGTTTCAACTTGACAGTATTTCCTCTTGTCCTGTCATGTGTTACCTGGGAGACAGCAGTAGGGAGTGACATGGTCCCTTCTGAACCTCCTTGGCTTTAGCCTAAACACCCTCAGCTGCCTCAGCTGCTCCTCATGAGACTTGTGTTCCAGACCTTCACCAGCTCTGCTGCCCTTCCTTGGACCCACTCCAGCATCTCAAATGTATTCCCTGAGCACAGGATTTGAGGTGGCCTCGCCACTGCCAAGTACAGGGGGGTGAAGATGTCCCAACAGGTTACCTGCTTTCTCCAGCTCCCACAAACCCATCTCATGAGAGTTTCATCTTTCCTGCCTGCCAGGGCCCTGAGCACATTCCCTGATCCAGTGCTGGTGCACCTGAGGGCAGTCCTAGCCCTGTGGTCATGGAGATGATGTGGCCAGAACTGAACCAAACCACTCTGAGCATGTCTAACCCCGTTTACACTCACTGGATCTGATCTTGACCCTCACCTGTGGGCTGACATCCTGTCCTAATGTTGGCCCATCCCCAGGGAGGTGCCCGATGCCTGGAGCTGAGGCTACCACAGTGCCCGCTGACTGCCCTGATCTTGTCTGGGGCTGGACAGGATGGGCTGCCAGGGTCTGTCCTGCTGTGCTGGGGGATTCCTTCTGCTTCCCAAGGAGAGGCCAGATCTTTCAGCACCCTGGCAGTCCCCAGTTGTCATATTCTATAAGCTACATCGGAGATAGGCAGGAGTGGGGACCATGCACATCAGCCTCCAGGCCCTCCTGTATTGCTAGGAGCAGACAGAATACAATACATTATACTGGTTATTATGCAGCCTGAGCACCCTGGACCTTCCTCTTTCCCTTCCAGCCCTGCTCAGCTTGGCAGAGACCCTGAACTACTACTGTCAAACTCATGAGCCCACTTGTGACCGAAAGGAGATGGGGAAAGATCATCCCTGTCACGTCTTTATCAACAGCAATGACACATTGTAGGAAACTGCTGTCTGTCTCCAGCAAGGTGGCAAGAAACTCATGAATTATTTAGAAGTTCAATTAGTTGACATGGGCAAAGAGTGGTAAGGGCTGTAAAATAATTACTTATTGATTTCCCTTTTCTTCCTCAAACTGCCTCACGATTTTGGTGTGAGACAGCAAAAGCACAAGGGCTTGGGAGCCTGGTTGCTGTCCCTTCTGGTTACAGTGCAGCTGGCATTACAAATAATGAGTCTTCAGCTCTGGGCATGTCCAAATATTGGTGCTGGCACAACAGACAGAATAACTTTATTTGCTACAGTGCAGATGCTGTTACCTCATTATTTTCTACAGGCATGTTAAGCAACAAACAATAACTCTCTGTCTGCTTATGGCATTTGGAAATCTCTGGGGACTACTTATGACACTCATTTGTTTTTCACACTTGCCATTAAATCGTATTCAAAATGCCCCAGACCTTCAAAAGGTGGCTACATCTTGGCAGCATATTAAAAGATATTTTTGGTGTGTATTTAAGAGGGGACTAATTCTCGTGCATATTGATACTAATAAAAAATTCTACCCGACTTCAGAATATGACAAACTATGACATTCTTACAAAGAACAAGGAAGGGACAGTAGCATACTTTAAGATCATTCAGAATTCTGCATGACTTAGTAAACTTCTACAGCTACTTCATTTTCGTTGCTAAAGGTAGAGGTTTTGTTGCTGTAGGTAGTTAGTAATGTTGGTTACGGTTTTTTATCAATCCCTATGTCATGAGGTCATCATACAGGAGACAGTCTGAGAGTGATGCCTGCTCCTTGCTGGTGATGGTATAGATATCACAAACACTCTTTTCCTGATTTGTCACCATAGGCCACTGCACTTGGCTGTTGGAGCTCTTCACTGAATCCTTTAATTAACTCTTTTGAAATTTAGAGTAAATTGCAAAACAAATAAAGACCAAATGATGAGTTATTTCAAGTAAATCCAAAGCTTTAAGAACATTATTGGAAGTAAAACAATCAAATAATCTTGTAATTCTGTTGGAAAGTCATGTCCTCTGGTAATGGTGTGACTAAGAATTTGTATCATGGCTCAGGACTTCCTGCATTTTGAAGCACAACAGTTCTTGAATTTTTTTACTGTTGTCAAACTGCAAGTTAGAAAATTACATTAGTCATCAGAGTCTATGGTCAGGAAAACATCAGGTCCACTGAAAATAATTTCTAAGCACAGAAGAATATGGAGACATTTCTATCATAGGACTAGCCTGAGGTGGGCAAAAGTGGATGTGACAAGCACGGACATCAAAACCTTGAATCAAAGTTATAGGTTTGAAGAGAGGAGCAAGATTTTCTTTAGCTGGTGACTACCATCTCTTCTACAACCTATTTGCTGGTTACTCAACTCCTAGATTCCAGTAGCACAGGGATGTTTGCTCTGTAATGGTCAAAGAAGTGTCCTGATCAGATTCTGCAACTTGTTTGAGTAAAAGCTGGCTAGGTGGATTCTCCCCACTGGCTTTACAGCACCAAGCGTGCCAATTTTCTTGATGCTATTGTTGGTGTGATGCAACCATGAACGACCACCTGTATCCAGCTCTTGCACTAACTAACCACTGACAACAACAGGAAAATCAAGCTTAGGACCTTCTGTGTTTGGTTGATCCTGATCAGCAATTAAGTCCCCACCCAGCCATTCACTCTCTCCCTTCCTTCAGTGGGATGGGGGAGAGGAGAAAAAGTGAAAAAGCTGCTAGGCTGAGATAAATACAGTTTAGTCACTGAAAGGATGAGTCAGATAGAGAGAGAGAGAAAAAAATAATGCAAGGGATAAGCATCCCAAAGGTGCCAAGTCAGTCTCTGAGCAATGGCTAGTTTGGAAAATAGCAATTTGAAAACTGGTCTTTCCAGGTTTTATTGCTGAGCATGAAGTTATATGGTGTGGAAAATCCCTTTGGGTAATTCAAGTGAGCTGTCCCAGCTCTTCCACCACCAAGCCCCTTGCCCACCCCCAGCCTGCTCCCCAGGGGACAGAGCCAGGAACAGAGAAAGCACTGCTCAGCAATAGCTGAAAGATTGGTGTGTTACCAACACTGTTTTAGTCACAAATCCAAACCAGGGCACCATGTGAAATGCTATGAAGAAAGCTAACTCTATCCCAGACCAACCCAGCAGCATTTCATACCAGTGCTTGCTTGTGAAAAGCCTGGACTGAGATTGTGGTTCACCTTCAGCTCTCTTGCTCTCGTCATGCAGGGCCAAGTCACAGCCTGACCAGAAGCTGGAGCTTTGGTGGGTCTGGAGATGAACTTCCTAGAAATCACATTTGTTCATGTCTTCTCTGGTGACTGTGGTCCTGCTGATGGTGAGTGTCACTGTGAAACAACCTTGGAGAATTTCCAGCATTTCTAGCAGGGCTGGAAAATTACATATAAAACAACTGAGCAGAATAATCTGGTTGGAAAATTCAAATGTCAAAAGACACAAAATTACATGATTAGGTTGCCCATACAATCCCTGTATAGAAGATTATCACAGTCTTCTTGTTTTCCCTATGACTGTCTTCAGTTTCAGAGCCATACACCACTTTTACCATGGGCAACTTTAATTCAAACCTTTTCTTAAGTGCTTGCCTGTGCAACATTAATGTTCTCAGCAGTTTCTATTTCACATGATGTGGTGAGCTCTGAATATTTGCAAGAGGTTTTTACACTTTTTGTTTCTTTCTTTTCAATAAAACATGTTTTCAGGAAGCAGAATTGAAAAGCATTGTGTTAAGTGGGGTCAGAATGAGAAATGTCAAGATCTTATTAAAAAGCATTCATAGTCTAGCCATTCAGCTCAGCCAGGAGGTCTAATTTTTTCTTGCAATATGTTTGGGAACCGAGCTTCTTCAGAAAGTAAATGTTAGCAGGAAATTAGGGGAAAGTTTCCAGCAGTTAAGGACTCTTATGTTCAAGTGTTATTTTGAAAATATTTCTGGTTAAGTGCTAACACATTTTCAAGTGTCATTTAACAGGTATGATGGCATTTCATGTGGGAGGTGAGTGTACACCAACAACAGCACTACTCCCTCAGCACGACACATATGTTCATTTTGTGTGCTGGAACAGTATGGTTTTATGGGCACCTTGTCAATACCTACATTGGCATAGTTCACAGAGTAATCCTATAGGGATTGTAAATTTAATTACTGTCAGAGTGCTTACAGGCATTTTTGCACATCAAATCAAAATGCATAAATAAAAAAGTAAGGCAAACTTTTCAGTACAGACACTTTCTATCAGCAGTGGCTCCAAGTTCTACTGTTTACTGCCTATCAGCTACCCAGTCCCCATCTGTGGATCTGGATGCAGAAGTAAAACCCAAAAACCAGTGCACAGGACAGTTTTTGACCAGTTGCAGGGACAAGGTAAACATAGCTGCTAGTAGATATGCTTGGTCTGGAAGGGGAGTTCTGACTGGCTGAAGGAAAAGGTCAGAGCCTTCAACAAGACTGTCCACCAGGTGCTCTGTGGTGGGTGTTTGACAAAACTTAGTGTACCTCTGAGAGGGATTACGTGGCTTTTGGAGCAGAGCTTTCCCTGCGGTCCTTCCTTTGTTTTTCCTGCAGTGGCAAAGAACAATCTTTACATCATTCTGCCCACTACCTTTTTTCCTCAGTCCTTCTTATGTTGACACCATGGCCTTTTTCTTCTTGGCAATTCTTTACTTATGCAGTTTAGCAGCTGGTAGTAGTGAGATGTCAAATGTCACAGCAAATACGTAAATTTTACCTTTTTCTATTCTGACTGTGGGATTCATCCTCATAGCATTGGCCTTTCTGGAACACCAAAGAGGCAGTAAGTTTATCCATTGACTAGTAAGTACTTATGTACTTTTTTCTGTACCTGAATTCTGCTGCTCTTTAGGTAGTTATAAACCATGACAGGCTTTATTAAGTTCATATAAACACAGCTCTTTGAACAAGCAAAGCTTTGTAACAGTTAATGCTTCTAGCACACTGTATAAAGTGATATCAAAAGTGACACTGCATAAATATTCTTCCTCCTTTCTTGCTTCTAAATGTCTTTGTAATTTTCTGTGAAGTCGGAGTTCTTGAATAAAGATGCTGTAAAAATAGAGGCATTTGCTAATGTTCAAAATTAGGGCTGCATGATGACTGGCAAAATGAGGAATAAATTGTGTTCATGTTGAACCATGTGTAGTTGTCCTCCTTTTCTTTTCATGGAACTGTAAATTCTAAGCATGTGGGTGGCAGTGGCTCCTGTTTAGACCAGCAACTCAAGGGCAAGAACATTCCCTACCACAAAGTGGGAGATGCTGGGTCAGCTTTAGCCTCTGCAAAGCAGTTTTGATACCCACATTTCTAAGTGTCTCAGAGATTGTTTTAATGTGTGGATTTTTTAAGGTGGAGAGGCAGGTGGGAGATGGTGGGAAGAGAAAAGTTTCCCAGTCACTCTTGTCCCTGTTATCCCCTTGTGTACAAATAATGAAATACCAACACAAACAGGAGACAAACCCAGATGTCCTGTCACACTGTTGGGACAACCTGTCACTTGCTGCCCCTCATGGAAGACTTTGCCAATCAGGCTGCAGCCTCTGTCTCTCCAATCATTTACTGCAAAACAGACCAGCCTGAGAAGGAAAAACTGCATGGATACCCCTTACCTACTTTTTAGGCCATTTGATAATAGTGCAGTTGAAGGATGCTCATGTGCAGTGGTGGCCTTATTAAGGGTAGGAATTTCAAGAAATTCTTATTCCCCCATGGGCACTCCAGCCACCTCCAGTAGACTGCTCTTGGGTAGTACAATCCCAGCTGGGAGCTGTACAGGACACTGGGCAAACATATGCAGAATGTGACTGATGTGCCTCATGTTGAGGCTCATTAGAAAGGTGAAAATGGAAGGATTTTCTTCCCCCCTCAAAAAAAAAAAGTAGTACTGAGCAGTTAAGTTATACTAGGACTTTTCTTGCCTTCTCCATCCTCTATTCCTTTCAAGGGAAGCCTCATATTTAGGACAGTCTCTGGATTCACCTCCTGTCAGACAAAGAAGACAACTGCAAATTGGGTGTTTCATATGCAAAGAAGAACCTTTAGAGATCCCAGTCTAATTGGTTACAGTGTGCAAGGACTATTAATAATTTTAATTTTAAAAAAGTTGGGTTGATTGACCTTTTCCCTCTCAGAAATGCCAGTCCTCACTGTATTTTCTGCTGTCTGAGAGGTCTCATAGACTTCTGCTGAAAGGGAGCACCACACCATTGTGTGAAAGGGAAGAAATTCAATGACCTTGAGATCAAGAAAGTATTTTCATCTGTTTCAATGGATTTTGCACAAAGCTCCATGGTAAGTGATGTTTGTGTATCACATTTATAAATGTTTCACCACTTGATTTATGCCTGAAATAAATATGCTTAAACCCTGGCTGTCCTACAGGATGAAAAGTATACCACACTGATGGTCTTCTCTCTTAACATAAATTCAAACCTAGTGAGATCACTGGTACTGTACACATACCTCATTGATGCAGAAGAATGAAGAATGAAACTTATGGACTGATTTATACTAGCTGAGGACAAAACTGGTATGCTTTATTTTCACAGTTCAGATGCAGAAGTTCTCCTCATCTTTAATTAATAAGTCACTTGCATTCAAACATTCACCAGATGAAGCCCCAGGGGAAAATTGGAATAAATCTGTTATTGTTTCTATATCTTAGATGCATAAACATTTGATGATATAAAATCTTCTGGCAATTAAAATTTAATACAGAGAGTGCTAGTATATTTTCTTTAAAGAAAAAAACATTGCTGTTATCTTTTATGGATAAACCCATTTAATTTTCTTTTTCATCATATCCTACCTTATTTCAGGTTATCTTTTATAAAAATTTTTATTTCTACCATATATTTATTAGCATCAGAAGATACAAAGCATAAACTAAAACATTTCACTTACATTTGCTCAAGTAAAAAAGAAATTATAAATATTTATCAACAAATTTTAGTATCTTGCCAAACAAAAATGTAGAAGTCCATTCTTTAAAGGGCAAAGTAATGAAATGCTTGTATAATATCTTGAATGCTGCTGGTTTAAGTCTGGTTTTCATGACTTAGTATCTCTGGCTTTGTTTTCCTTCTCCTTGCTTTCCCCCCAAGATCTGGTCTCTTTTCTCCATGGTGATCCCCAAATGAACTGTTCTAGAGTGAGATACCCAAAAGATGCAGATGTTTTAAGATTCAGTATCTTGGAACTGACAGGCAGCATCAGCAGAATTCTGTATGCTTGACCTCAGGGCAACAGGGGCTCCTAGTTTGAATTTTGTAGGCATTAAGACAATAATAGTCAGCAAGGGCAAATGTGAGGAGGGGAGTAGTGAGGAGTGAATAGGCATGCTGAAAGATCTGGGCAAGAAGATTTCAGGGAGCTTCAACTTGACATGACTCAGAAAAGCTCTCAAAGTAAGTGAGGATTCCTCATGAGAAGACATGAAATACCATCTAAAGAGCCTTTCATTGACTTGCAGTTCTACATGGCAATGAAAATTTGGGCACCATCCTTCTTTGCAAAAGCCAGTTTCTGGTCATTTCTTTGGCAAGCTTTGAAAAATCTTGTTTGGAGTAATTTTAATTGAGCACAATAATAACATTTGACACATGAACAGAAACTAGCCCCTGTGAGTAAACGTGTTTGGCTCTGATGTTCAAGGAGGCAAGCATTTTTGAAACCTTTGCTTTTTTCCTTGTATACTTTGAAAAAGCTGATGATGCCATTTGTAAACATTGCATATCTTAATAGTGGTCAGGGACCCATCAAATAATCTGAACAAGTTGCAGACCTAATTTTTTGTAAAGTGCTGTGTGCTGGAAGTTTGTAAATACAATACTGTTGTTCAAATATCAGGAAGCATTCCTGAACATCGTGATGATGGCTCAGGAAGAAATGGAAAACTGGGTTTGAATAAGGAGTCAGCTAGGGAGGGAGTCCTAGAAGATTTATTAACTTCAGGATATGCTGAGTCACCTGCTTGATTTCTGGGGGTATAAGTGAGAACAAAGTCTTCCCAGTATCTTAAAAGGCAGATCAGTGCTGAATGTGCCCAAGGAACCTGGGAATCTTTGTGTTTGGACTGGGAGAAAAACAGCAAGGATTTGCACAGACTGCAACAGATAGGTGAGTTCTTCACCCCTCTAACCCTAGATGGAAAAGCAAAAACCATTAGACCACTGGAAGATGTTACAGATATATTTAAAGTAAAGGTCACTGATTTGATTTATTTCTGTTGGGGACTGAGAGCCCACCCTTTCAGAAGCAGGTACTGTAAAAGTCAGCTTGAGCCCTTCAGGTATAGGTGTAGTGCATCATTCTGAGAAAGGTCAGAGCAAGCAACAGTTCCTCTTCTTGAAAGGTATCAAGAAACAAATAGGCTTCTGTTAAAACTTGTTCTGCAAAGTTTTGCCTAGAATTTGAGCAGGCTATGTTCAGATGTAAACAGGAAGCTTTCCTCATGGGAAAATTCTCAGTCTTTCAGGTGTTCTTAGGTATGGTGAGTCAATCTGTTAGACAAGAGCTGTCTAATGAGGAACCAGAACTAAACCATTTTAAAATGAGAACCTAATAGTGTTACTTACTAAAATTACTTTTTTTCCCCCACCAGTAAATGAGTGTGAAACATTTAAAAAATTTTAAAAATTCGGATGGAGCCATGAAACATAAGAATTAACAGTGCAGGATATTGTCAATTTGATGCATCTGGAAGAGTTTTTTACTCCTGCTGTAGACTAAATAAATATTTATTAGTGCAATTCATTAAGTATGGAGTACTGTCTATGTCAGTGGTTACTCTATTTAAAGTAATAATTCCACTACTACCATTTCGTAACATTAAAAGTAATGAGTGATATTAAAATGGTAATCTGGAAATGTGCTGACAATTTGGTATGAGCACATAAAAGAATTATAAGAATGTGATTCAGAGGTACAAAAATCAATTCAAGAGAAGTGTGTCTGTCAACCTAGAAGTGCTTTCTTATATATAGATTAAGAAATTTTGTACACAACATACAGAACCAAGTATTGTGAACTGGTTGTTGTTAATTAGATTTCTGTGTTAAATACAAATTATATTCAAGAGCAGATTTAGAATATTTCAGGAACATAATTTATAGCTGTACACCAGTAGGTTTGAGTACATCAGATTTCATTTGCTGAGTAACTGTGGAGTCTATTGCAAATTCAAAAACAATTTCAGGAGTAGGGTGAAAGATTCCAACTAACTTATCTTTTACAGATATTTACGTCAGACAAAATATTTATATCTGTATCTACAAATATAAATATAAATAGAAAATTCTGGCCCAATACTTCCCTGTTTTTGTTCACCATTAAGGAGTAAAATCACATGCTGACACTGGACAGTTGAGACAGAGAATCCATCATTTTTTTCTGTTTGCTTTTCAAACTCAACATTTCTGGCAATATGGACCATATAAAGACTCTATGATTTGCTGATGATCAGTTTATGTCAAAATGAACTAAGAACTAGACTGGTTATGACTTCTAACTGGAAGAAGAACAATAAATCCATCCAAGCATGTTTGTGTGCTTGATGGTCAATCTCATCTCAGTGGAGTTGATTTTAGTAAAGCTGAACTTGCCTTTCGTGCTATCCTTCTTTTTGCTTCAGACTAATACACTCTCTGAATGAATGATGTCCAGAGTGCCATCAGAGCCTGCCCAAAGGCAGTTCTGGTGCAAGACTTATTTCAGTGAGAACTCATCCACCTTAGAAAACTGTAGCTCTTGAGCCACCATGGTATAGCTACAGTGACAAGCTGATCCTGGTGCACTTGCAGGTGGGCTGATGGAGACTGGGTGAGGTAACTGGAGAGGTTGTCCTGAATCTGGAACAGGAGTAGGTGGCACTAGGACCTTGAGTAAGGCCAGCCTGTATCTGGTCATTTGCATCACTTAATGGGTGTCCCAGGATTTGCTGCTGGCCTCTTCCATATCCCCAGATCTTTGACACCTTGTTTCATCCCTTACAGCTTGTCTGAGGGATTGGGTTAATCCAATCAATTGACTTGGCAATCAGTGGGCACGAGTTCTGAAGGGATTTTGAGATACCCAGATCCTTCAGAATTTCTTTGGAGGTTGGGTGTCTGCCTCCCACGGGCTCTTTTGAATATAACTTCTCAGTCAGATATAAGGGTGGAAGGAGCAGAGCCCAGGATTGGCTAGGAATTGTGGTAATAACTTAAGTAACTTCAAGCGAAGTAAATACTAAATATAAATTTCCAGTTTGACACAGAATCCACTGACAGCACCAGAATCTCAGATCCTTCCATCATGCATGATCATAAGCACTCATTGGCATGAGGCACCTATCTGTCACATTTATAGTTAGAAGCAGTGGAGGCAGCTGACATCTGACAGGGATGAGGCAGACCTGACAGGCACCCCCATCTTGGCTTGCTGCTCCTCTTCCTTTCATTCCTGTCTTTCAGAGGTGGGTACAGCATCTCCTCCCTATGGCACAGGCTCTGCTTGCCCAGGTCTCACTGCCACAGGAGGGAAATGTGTCTTTATGGGGTTATTTCATGGCCCTGTTGCTATTCCCATGGCAGCCATCAGGGCACAGGTCTTTGAAATGGGCAAGTGAATTCTGCCCACATTCTGTCTACTCATGGCCAGGGACTTCCCTGTTTTCCCTTTAAGAACTCAGCAGTAGGAGATTTTTTTCTGAGCACAGGATTGGGAATGGAGATTGCTTCAGCCTTGTGTATTTACCAGCTCAAGAATGCCATAATCCTTCCAGACCAAGCTTGGTGCCAGATCTCTGCTATGAGGAACGCGCAGTCTCTGAGCTCGTTAGCACTAAAAAAATCAGTCCTACATTATCGTAGGAGAAGAATAGCTGAATAATGACTAAAGAAGTGTCTTAGGCTCTGTTTCTTGTTTCCTTCCTTGAAGAGGATAATATCTGCCTGCCCTTTTCCTGGCAAAGCTTACCTCTTTCCTCATACTTGTTTACTGCTCAAAGTATCACCTTGGAGGAGGTCACTGTCTGTCCACACCCACTCTCATGATTCACACAATTCTCTTCAGCAAACAGAGAAAAAAATCAGTCCAGGAGCTGGTGGTATCCTGTTCCCTGAACACAATTAATAACATTAGAAGAGTTTCTGACTTTGCTCAACATACATATAAAATTGTCTATAAAATAACTTCAACAAACTAAGAGAGCACAGTGAATGCAGTCAGTGGTGGGTGGATGAATGAATGTTCAGATCAACATTCATCTTATTTCTAGGTTGTCCTCTAATTTTTTGCTAAAATTTGCTGTGAAAATGACTAGGAATTTCCAAGACTTCATCTCACTCTATTAGACTGATGCCTAAAGCTGAGAATTGTCAATAAATTTTGTCTTTGATACCTAACAGGCAACTGTCGTATTTATTCTCTGAGCTATCCCATAACCATGACACTTTTATGGTCTTCCCATTGGTGAAACAAGGAAACAAGGAAACAGATTCCTTTTATTTTCTTACACCAGCATAAATCTAAAATTACACTACCGTTGAAACCAGTGGCAGAATTTAGCTTGTCAACATTATATGAGTTTTAAAACCAGCAAGGAATAGAAAAGAAGTCGGTTGCCTCCAACTTTAGTAGAGGAACTTTATCTATCAGGCAGCTTCTGTAGCCTACCTGCAGTTGATTGATGTTAGCTTAATAATGATGATCGATTAGATCATCAGTGTCATCCTTAGAAAGAATGTACTTTAGCTAATGACATCAGTTGACTAATAGATTCCTGTTTAAATGTCAAGGGGCCAGAGAAAGACACTCTGCTAAGTACTTACATTATACCTATTGAAAAAAATCACATCGAGTCTACCTCACAAAGGACTTTTGTGCTGTAGTTATAAGCCTTGTATTTCCTCTACTACCCACAGGCAAATGCTGTTCTAAGTTACAACAGTGTAAAGCTGAGGGTTACTCCATTTGTCTTCAAGGTTTGGATCAGTCTTTCTAGACACCACACAGTTTAAATCACTAAGCTGTCACTGGAACATTTCTTTCCTTGCTGTCATTACAGAGGGCACATATCCAGCCCTGAAAGCAGAGGTGTGAAAGCTGGCTCCTTTGTCCACTATTGCCTCAGAAAAACAATATTTTGGCTTAAGTTATTCTCTTCTAGTCTGCTTGCTTTTGGATAAATTCAAATTCCTTTCTTCAAATTATATACACTTCCTGTGAGCATTTAGAGACTATCTTCCATCACTGTTGCTGTAAACAAACTGCTTTTCGCCTTCGCCTCAAGCACAAGATTCCAGATGGATTTTACATTAATGTTATGCACAAGCTAATGACTCCAGTCAGCTATATTATGCAATGAAATTTCCAAACATAACATCCAATTGATTTTAAAATTAGCATTCAAGGAAATACTTGCTTAATGCAGATTTAGAATAGGTAAATATGAACGGGAACGCCATTCAATTACTATTTAATTTATGGATTCCTTTCAGAGAGGTACAGTTTATGACAAGATATAGCTAACCTTCAGCTAATACCAGGAGGTGGTTGAATGAAGGGCACACAATTCTATGTGCAGATGTGTAATTGCATAGTAGAAGAAAAATTTGTACTTTGAACTTGAAACGAAATCTGCAGAACTGTGAGCAAACCACTTTGTTTTGATGGTAAGCCTAGAAACCTTCTTATGCTGAAATTTAATTAGCAGACAGATTTGTTCCTTTTCAGAAAATCACTGCCACTGTAAAAGTAAGGTGCAAAGCTGATAGAGGCAGCATTACAAATACATATGTAGATTTCATTGTTCCCAAACATGTAGGCATTAAATTTAGTTGCCCACCCGGCAACAGTTGTATTTTTATAACTGGAATTTTAATGTGCTTAAGTGAATGTATTATTTTAACAGCTCTGGCTCACTTGAGTCAAAAAACTTCATTAGAAGTTGACTACAGATGCTTCCTGAGAAAAACAAACAAACTAAAATTACTGAGTGAAGATATTCGCTTAGAGATCGTCACAAATTTAATTGCTGCTGACATTCAGTTCACTTGACCATGTTCCTTCTGGAGCAGGCTGATCCAAGAGGAATGTTGCAGGCATGGCAAGGAAAAAGTGAATTAGCAGTGCTGATTCCCCAGGGAATCAGAGGACAGCCTTTACCCAAAACACAATCTTTAACTGCCACTGATCTCTCAAGGAGGTGGAGTAGGGTCAGAGCTTTGTGGAGGAGAGACTCTTCCTTGTTTATCACTGACCAGGGCAGGGGAGGAAGGAATCCAGGGAAATAAATATGCAGAACAATATTCCATTGTGCCAGCAAAAATCAGGAGGATGAAACACAGAGGACTGTGTGAATATTCACAGCATTTAATTTTACTTAAATAACCTTTTAATAACTTAAGTTGATAAGATTATTCAATGCAGGCTCACCCAAAAAGACTTCTATTGGACTGGACCCTGACTGGCAATGTACAATCTGCTACCTTCTGAATTTACTCCAAGGTTTTTCAATTGGCATCTTTGGCCCCCAGTCATCCTCCATCACAATGTATGAGCATTACAGTCTGGCGCTAACTTTTCATTTCTTGCACTGCTGAGAAGGCAAAGACAAAGGCAATGCAGGCCCTAATGCAGCCATGACCTTCCTGGGTGCTGAGGAGGATTATTTTTTTGGGGAGGTGTGTGCTCTTCATGGGGGTATGTAACCTTGAGACACCTGAGAAAGTTTTGAATGAGTTAGAAAAGTTCATTTTCACTCTCAGAAAAGCTTAGGTACAGCAGTATGAAACTCAGTAAAAAAGGCAGTGGGAAATTTGTCCTGGATGTGACTCTGCCAGTAGAAGATGGATTGGCCCAGGTTTCAGTGGTGCCCACTCCTAGGGACTATGGCTCTGATCTGCTGACCCAACTACCTTGTGCAAGTGCTCCCACCTCAGTGAAAATGAGCAAAATAAATCCAAATCTGATGTTTAAATTTGTTTTCTCCATTGACTTGGCCAACACAAGCAGCTCTGTGGGCAGCAATAGAGAAGCCATTTCCGTGACCTCGCAGTCTCTGTAGGCTGGACAGCCATGGGAAGTGGTGAGCTGTACCCACTGATGGGCTGCAAGGGGCTTTGTGTCTCTGCTCCAGCATCCCCACATACACAAACATGCTGTGCTTTCTGCTAGAGAAGGGCTGCAGCTCTCTAGAGATACTTCATGGTAGGCTGGAAGAGTTCAGACTCTGATTTGTAAGAGTGACGCATGGCTCGTGTGTGTCTCAATTCAGCAGACATTGAGCTGAACCAAAATCCAGCTGGTTTTGATTCACAGATGCTGAGATTCTCCACAACACCAAACTGCTGGAAAAAACAGCAGTGTACTTGATGCTGCTCAGGCTCTGCTGTGACCCCAAAGAGTTCAGAGAGCAGATAAAACACTGTTATGAAGGTAACAACTCAATAAATGACGTGAGTTTGAAATTCAACCAGCTGTCATTATGAAAGTGATTACAATATGGCTTAAAGGACCTGGCAAAGAGCTGCTCTCTTTGCAATTTCAGGATAAGGAGATGCATTCATTGGCTCATTGCATGTTTAACAATTTGCTCAATTTCACCTTTATCTTGCCTAGGAAATAATAACATACTGAGAATGTCTTTTTCATGAAAAAAAACAGCTTGAAAAGATAATTTCTATTGCTGCCTATCTAACTATCTGTTAATTTAAGTATTTAAAAGAAAATCATACCTTGCAACCACCAATCTAGACCTATATAACATATGAAGAAGAATTTGGCATTTTTAGAAGGTGGTTTTTTTGTGGGTGGGTTTTTTTTGGTTTTTTTTTTTTTTTTGTTTTTTTTTTTAGGATTTTATTTCCCAAGATGAAAAATTAACTCTTAATAGTGGATTTTGCAGAAGAATTCTTCTCAGATTTCCTGCTCAATGTCTCATGCTGTGACTCACAGTGTGCAGTTGTATAGGTCACATCAGGCTCCTTTCTTTAAGGAAAACATGATGTCACATGTGCTGCCCAGTGGGATGTGTCAGAGCACATGAGGGGTCATGCCTGAAATGTGACAGAAATAGTTCTCAAATCCACTTAAAATCTAGGGACAAACAGCAAAGTGCTAGACAAAGCTGTTGCATGATGCTAATAGAACTAATTCTTATGCTTTTCCATAGCACCTTTAATCCTAACATGGGACCAACTCTGAACAAAGTAATAATTTTCTGTTTTAGGCTTGGTATAACAGGATTTTTTTTTTCCTGAGGAAATAAAGAGTGAAATTGAATGTCTGTTTAGTGACCTATGTAGATTTAGTCTAAAACAGAAAAACTTGTGAGCTTATGAGACTCTTAGGTTTATGATTTTTGTTTCACTTGATATGGTACTGTTGTGTTGTGTTTTGTTTCAGTAATAACACAAAAAGGAAGGTACTGCCTATGAATCTCTCTTCTTGAAGATGTTCAAAAGTTGCCTGGACACATTACTGAGAAACTGACTCTAAGTGGCCCTCCTGAGCAAGGGGGTTGGACCAAATGCCTTCCAGAGGTCCCTTCCAGCCTTGACCATTCTCTGCTTCTGTGAAATCAGCAGCAGTACATTGATCCACAGATACAAACATATCCTGAATCTACAACTAAAGACACCTCAAAACTTTTTTTAGGTTTAGACTCTCTTTGATGACCATCAGCCCTGTGCAATTCTTGGGTCAGGTATTAAGTAGCTATTGCTGTGGCTTCCCAAGCACTTTGAGCAATGCGTTTGTCTGCTTGCAGGCTGATTTTCTACAGAGTAGCACCAGTGACAAGAAAAAGATTTGGGTTAAAATAGACTGACAATAACCATATTTAAATTATTCTCCCTCTGAAACTATAAGCACGTGTATATACACGCATTTCATGAATTAATGAAAAATTTACTTTTATTTTCCTAAGCATAAACACATAGTTCTCCCTAATATGCTTTATGCAAGTGGTTGCTGTCATCATCTCAATGAGAGTTTATGGTTAATATTCAATCCCAAAGTTTCTTACAAAACAAAGGAATCTATTTTATAATATGGCATTTTGATAAATCTTTGACCAGATCTGCTCAAAAGTCTGGGCAACATTTGTCTTTGCTTGAGTCCAGGCCTGCCCTCTTGTATGCATGCTATAGATTAGTTTCTATAGATTAGTTTCATAGTATGTGGTAAATAACTGTTTCTAATTACTCATCTAGATAAACCACTGCAGCTCTTTTTTTCTCTCAGTTGTGTTGCATTGATGCAATTTTTTTTCCTCTTTACTTGTACTGTGACAACAAAATTATGTACTACACCCATGTCGTGAGTCTATCCAACAATACAGCATTATTGTCTTTATATTTAAAAATTTCACTCAGGATTTCTAAATATTCCTTAACACAGCAACTCTTAATGGGAACAGTTGTCAGAGGAAAATTATTATCTCTAAGTTCTGTGCTTATTAGCAGTTAGCGGCCTCTTTGGAGTAATTAATTGTCCTTTCCTATTGAAAATCTCCATTGTTTGGTAAAACTGCCAGGTTTTTTGAAGTGTGGGACCAAAATTCATTTGATCTTGTTGCCTAAAAAAAAAAATCTTTAATTTCCTGACTCTTCTGTGAGAACAAGTGTGGTTAAAAAGGGCTGATTGCTCTTTTCTAGTACTGCCATTGGAGCTATGTTCAGGGAGATGCAAGTCATCATTTCTTCTTCTCCTAAGCTCTTCTAAAATGTCACTCTTGACATGTACTGTAGATACACTGCAAAATGTGCCCAGATCCCAGATCCAGGCATTTATCCAAACCTCTGGTCTGGCCAAGTTTTTGGGGTTTATTGCACACAATCCATGAACGTTCTTTGCTTCTATTCTGGCGCATTAGTTCAGAGAGAGCTTGGTGCAAGGGAGTTATAGAAATATATCCCAGAGTTGTTAATACCCCTTCAGTAGAGCCACTTGAAGGACAAGCTCATGGGAGAAGCTGTCTGCCTGTCAGCCACCTCAGCCTGAGCCTGCCTCTGGTGTGTCCCAGGCTGAACTCAGGCAGGCACGTGTCTCCCAGGGGAGGTGACTGGCTTTGCTGGGCTCCCAGCTGCCTCCTGCTCGCTGAGGTGAGGAGATGGCATTCTCATTCTCCTGAATTAGGAAAGGTGCAGAAAGGGAAAGCCAGGCTTTGCAGGGGAACAGGGGCTGGCAGGCTGAGAATGAGAGTGGCGCTGGCCTCCTCTGCTCACTGGGCAGTGCACAGCAACATTGCGTGCAGCATTACAATTATTTATGTGTTAGCAAAGAGATGTGTTCATGCAGCACAGGCTCAGTGGGAAACCACCTGGGCCATGCCCAAGGAGCAGCAGCCAGAGCTGTACCCCAGATAGAGGTGAGGAAGGACCAGTGCAGGCACACCTGGCCAGGAGGCAGGGAGTTCTTGGGCTACACACTGAGTCACCAACAGGTTCCTGTCTGACCAGTCTGGCTACCATGGGCTCTGTAGTTTTATAAAGCCAGGTTACAGAGTAAAGAAAGGTTAAATCCCAAGCAGAATACATTCACTCCTTTTCAGAAGCACATCAGGCTTCCTGAATAACACTCCATCCCAAACCTTATTTCTGTTTGTTCCCTACTTCTATCTATATTCAGAAGAAAGGGGAAGCTAGCTCCTTAAAACATTTATAAAGCATTTTGTGCAACTAGTCTAAGTTCTAAATTTTGCTTTCCCCCTAAAGCCACAAGGCACTTTTGGTAATAAATTCATTCTTTTTTTCCTATTTGGGAAGGAAAAAAAAAGTTTATTTTTAACAATTCATTTCAGAGGAAAAATTATAGCATAGTGAATAGCAAGTAAATTAGCAATTCTCTCTATTATCCAAACCAGCAGGTCTTCTATTAACAAGGGCAATTTGTGGCCCCTGGAATATAATATCAATCAGGCAGTTCATTTTTCTTTAATTTCAGGGAATTAAGTAATGATAAATGAGTCAAAAGCTGCATGTATTTACCTGTGCTGCATTGATTTAGCTGATTTAACACCACTTTCTTACTATTTATGATTTATTTTTTGAAGCTGGGGTTGCTGATTTTGTGTAATTTATCCCAGATTAAGGACAGTTATTAAAGACTCTCTCCAGCAAATCTGATGCAGACAACACCTTCATTTTTGCTTTAAGAAATGTGCTTAGACAGCCTGACACTCAGCCAAATTGGGAGCACAGGCTGGGAACTGCTGCATTTATTCTGTTTTGTCTGCAAATTTAATGGAAGACTTTTGGTTTTTTAATCAGGCATGTATGCTGGGATATGGAACAGCTGGTGGGTCAGCTGGACAAGGCTGCTCAAATGAAACCTAAATACAGGAGTTAACATGTCCCCTTTCTGAGTCTGGATTTTATTCAATTGTAGTAGAAAGGTTTAAGTGGTGTGCAGCAGAGGCAACCATTGTGCACCAGGTGGGATTGAAGAGAAAACATCCATCTCCATATTTTGCCTTTCTAAAAGAAGAGACATAATTGAATTTTTCTTTACCAGTCGGTTTTGACTATCTGATGGCCATACACAGGAAGCAGGAAACCTTGCATTTGATTTCTTCTAGGTCTCTTGACTGCCCATAAATATTTGCTGCATGTCAGCCTCCAGCGTAGTGATCCCAAGGCAGGAGCAGCTACACGTGTACATGCACCTTGAGCTCTTACTCTGAGTGGGTGCTATTAAGTGGATGATTCAAACCAGTCAATGCTGGGAAGACAAGACTCTGAGCCAGGGAAAAGAGGACTGTGAAGAAATGATATCACAAGTATTGGCTTTACTAGCTCCTGCAGCCCTAAAGTCACATGGAGTCCTGCAGAATTCAGAACTGGCTTGGATTGCGCCATGGTCTAAACCAGTTTCTTGGAGACAGAGGAAATCTGAATAAGTGTGAAGGCATGTTGGTAAGCTCTAGGGTAATTGAAGGTCTGTTTTATGACATAGGTGCAGGACTAGATCTCTTCTTCATAAATTCAAACAGCAGTCAACGGCACTGCTGGATTGCGTCTTCCTTTGAAGAGTCAAAGAATTGGGTGGCTGAGATTAAAGTATACTTTTACTGCATGAAGGCATACAATCCACCTACTCAAAGAATTAGATGAGTCATTCAAAAATTCAGTGCATCCATACATTACTTCTTAAACACAAACAAATTCTGAATTAACCATGGCAGTGAGTTCAAAAGGACTCTAAGTGGGCACGCACTTATGAGCATTTGGTTGAAAACATTTATGGTGAAGCTGAGTCGGTACCATCAAGGGCAAAAAAATTATGAAGATGGGTGTGAAAATGGAGAATGAAGGTGGGTTAATGAAGATGATAGGAAAATAGGTTTGAAGATTTAAAGCCAGAAAACATCTTTAGATCATCCAGCCTGAAACCTTTGTCATCATATGCAGGTGCAGGACATGAAGATCATCATCAGCTCTAAGTCGAATTCAGCAACATGTTTAATGAAAGACCTCCCAGAAATACACCGAGTCCTTTTGAAAGCACTTGAGAACTGGAGAGCCTTGACCCTGACTAGTCAGTCTAGGACAATGGATGCCTGGTTTCATGATAGAAGGAGTGTGTCTCTGCTCAGACTGGGAGTTGTGTGGCCCATGTTTGCCCCAGTGCCAGCTCTCAGCAAGGTGAGCAGATGTGGCTGTCATGTGTGCAGTGCTGCCAGGTCCCAAACGTGCTCAGTAAACCCCATCCCAGGGGGCTACATATCCTCAACAAAGTGTCTGAATCAGTATGTTCAAAAACCTGTGCTCAAGCTTTTGGTCTTGAAAATGTCAGCAGTCTGATATCTCTGTGTCCAGATATGGATGTGTTCATTTGGAGACCTTTACTACCCTGTTCTCTTTAAGACACTGCAAGCATGGACTATACTGTCTGGGCCTGCAAAAGAAGAAATTCAGTTGCACACGTTCCAGTGCTCCTTCAGGTCTGCTGCCTCATCCTCAGGATGACACACATTGCAGGTGATATAATGTTTTCTTCCAGACCTCAGGAGCAGACTTGTTAGTCACTGGAGAACTCAGCACAACTCAATTAAATTTCTTCCACTACTTAATTGACATTTAGTCAGCTGGGAAGCAAACAGCACCAACAGAAAACAGTCCTTCCCTTCAGTTAAGATCTTATGAAACTTCATAACATTCCAACTGGCCAAATGTGAGGAATAAATGAGGAAAATCTAATTAGACATTGCATGGCCTCTCCTTCAAGATTAAATGTAATGAATTTGCGGTTACAGCTTCCCTTGAGGATCCTCCTACTCATGTCAGGCACACAGAAGTGTTAAAACATCTGTGACAGAATGGTGCATAACATAATATGTAATCTGTGTCACAAGATTGGGGTTAACTTTTCCAGCCAAAGAAGGGGATATGTCTGCTGAAGGCTTGAGGTGCTGAGCATCTGTTGATAACCTGAATCTCTGAAAGGGAGATGGGCATGGACAGCCATTGCCACAGCAATGTGAGCCCTGCCTCAGCTTTAGATTGTAGGAGATTGGTCTTGAGAGCGATGCAGGGCATTGTGCCTGTCTTTGGGAACACCACCTTCCTACAAACAGCTTCCAGCACTTAGCAAATAACACCATTCTTTGAGCCAAAAAGTATGAAATATCCTTTTTCTCCAGAACACAGAGTTAATCAAGAAACAATAGATGAAACCTGACTCCAACAGACTTTTAATACTCTCTCAGGGGTGTTTGTCTTAAGAATTGTAGAGGAACTTGGTCTAGTGCAAGTTTCTTTCTGGTAGTCTGTGGGCTGATCTCTAGCCTTTTGTAACCTACCAGAGGTGAGTTGCAAAATGAATGCTAACAACAGTTAAAAAGAAATGTGTGCACACTCCTTGTTTGTTGGGAAGGCAACACAAGGAAGGAGGACAAAAAAGCTTTCACCTAGTTTTCATCACACCTAAATCTCATGTGGTATCATTGCACAAGATGGTCCATGGATTTTTATTTTATTTTATTTTTCAGAAAGGTTGACTGGTTCTTGTTAAATAAGTTTAAAGAAGATTGCTCTAGATGAAAATGCAACACAGACAGTATAAATCTAGTTTTAGAAATCTTGTTCAGAGAGATGTTATGATTACCTTGCCAAATGAGGAGATTCATTCAAGGACTTTTAACTTGGGCTTGATATTATATATTTCATTAGTGGTTTGGATGATGGAATAGAGAATATACCTGTTAAACCTGCACATGACTCCTATCAGGGAGGGGCAGCATGAACAACAAAGGACTGAAGCGTTCTTAACAAAATTTTTTTTAAAGCCCCACACTGTAGCTAAAAAGCTACAGCCCAATAAGCAAAATTTTATTTCTAGGAAGAAAAAGACAAAAACCTAAAATTAGAGTCTTTGTAGACGTATATCTACAGAAGGAAGCCTAGGAATTGCAACAGATCTCTACGGAGCTTGTGTGACCTTTTTTTGATAAAAAAAGGCAGATAACATGCTGGGGTGTGTGACAGGAGTGTTTTACTCACTCATGATAAGGCATCACTTTAGTCTTGTGTCCAGTCTCATGTCCACCATCCTGTGAGAGAGATGTAGAGTCTAGAGAAGAACAGTATGGGGGATGCAGTCCTAGGAAACAAAGTGTCTGTGGGGAGATGAAAGCAGCCTAGAGGGGTTAATGCAAAGAAGACCAAATGAAACACAGTCACAGTCTGCAGGTAATGTTTTGATACGATGAAAATCCATGGGCTGTGTAGATGTTGTGGTCAGGTCTTAGGAAACCTCGGTGATGGTAAGGAAAGATTAATGTGAGAGGCTGCGGAGTCTCTGATCCTTCCTTGATGCAAGACAATGGTGTGGTGTTTCTCAGCCAGGACCATCAGACAGGTGAGGCTGTGTGGATGCACAGCTGCCAGCAGCACAGGTGTCCTACCCACCTTCTGCTCCACCAGAGTCAACAAGGAATAATTTGTGATGTATTTCTATTTTCACTTGGATTGAGCTTCCAATATCCAAGGTACTGAGTTTTCCATCTCACACTTCCACTGCTTGCCTCTATTTTAAATGCTAATAATTTGCTTGAGAACACTTTTCTGTACAAGTTCTTTATGCTTTCATACCAAATAAGAGTTTTAAACTCAGTTTCTGAGGCTGAATTAGCAGCAGCAGCAAGGAAAAACACCCTATCTTTCACCATATGATTTAGAAACACAGAAGGAGAAGGCCTCTACCATTCAGATATTAGAGAGCACAGTAAGCATTACTGACAAAACTGAGGTCCACAGTGCCTGTGAAGCAGGTGGGGCTGCTGAGTATGTAGGAATCAATAATGGAGCCATGCTGCAGCATGCAGAAAGTGGCAGGTAAGAGTAGTCCCTTGAGATAAGTGCATTTATGGTGGCCTAAGCCAGTTCTGGCAGAGGGGAAAAACAGGCCTGAAGAAACTTGTCTCTCATGTTACATTCTCATAACTTCAGCTCCAGCCTCAATGGTCTTCAGCTTCTCACATTGATATTGATTAAACTCTTGTCACATGAAATATTGATTTCAACTGAATTATTTCTCTTCAGACAATACCAAGGAGGTGACCTCTCCCTATGGGTGTAGGAGGTCTGTGTGTCCTTTGGAAAATATATAGAGGTAGCCTGCCCTTCCAGCATTGATTATTGTTTCAATACATGCAGGAACAGGAAAGCATTATGCATGTGCATTTCCCAATGGCTAGTTTCAGCACTAAAGGGAGAAGTAACATTTGCATTCCTTAAAGAACTGATTGAGATTCTAAAAACAGATTGGAAACTTAATAGTAAGAAAGGCACAGCTTGAAAGTCTTTACTTTTTGGCATGAAAGTGTGGACCAGATTGACACAATCTGTGACGTAGTTTCTAATGAAGCATTTGTAATGAGACATTTAAAGCAACTCAAGAGGCCTCTCTATCCTGTTAGGGAAAGAACACAAGGAGCACATATTTGAAATTCATTCAGCAGTGAATACATAAGCTGATCTTGACATGAATTTAGAATAGGATTCAATTGTAGAGAGGTGCTTGGGGAAGAAGTTGCTTGTAGAAAAAAAAAAGAGAAGAAAAGAGAGAGATATAAATTAAGATCTAAACAGTTGGAGGAAACTCTTGGGAAAATTATCAAGAAGAGAGAGAGAGGGGTTTCTGCTTATTGAACTGTTGAATCATGGAACTGATTTCAGTTGGAAATCTTTGTGATGAAATTTCATGCAGAGAGAAATTTGGTTTTCTTAGTAGGTAGGTGGGAAGGGTGAGACCTGATTTCTGTTTCTCATTCATGTCTTGTTTACCCCAGGCAGGGAGGTGTCTTTCATGCTCACTAACACACTCTAACAAGCCCTTTTTAAACCTCTGATGTAGCTGGGGTGAGTATGATCTACAGATTTTTTCCTTGGTGTTTAAATGTTTATTAATTAGTCAACTGAAAGCATCTCCCTAGGTCTGACCTTGACCCATTAACATCTGTTAAAATCATACCTTACCTTATTTCCCTGCTGAAAAACACCTGTTTCCCCACAGGACATCAAAACAAAGGAATGGCTGTGCTCTAGTGATCTGACCTTGATTCTGTAGCTCTGTTTTCTGATCCTAAAATATTGTTATTCCTTTTTTCCTTTGCTAATTAGTTAGGGATTAATTTTCACCTAATCTGCTTCTGTAGCTTTTTGAATATAAATTGTTTATAAGTGCCAAATATTGCTGTTACTGCTGATTAGGTTATTAGGTAATAATCAGTAGCTGAAATAGGACTTCCCAGAATGAGAAGCAAGCATGGCACTCTTCCATCTTCTTCCCCATCTGTGGAACGGCTGACTCTCTCTGAAGCACCCACACGACCCTCTTGTGAACACCTTGCTGAGGTGTCTATGGCTAAGTGACACAGATTAACTCACAGATGCATTTTAATACCCCATCACTAAATTTTGGATGCAGTAGCAGCGATGGCTTTCAGTGACGTGAGTTGCATGTGCCACTCCACAGCTGTCCTTTAGGACCATAATCCAGACATGTGAGAACACAAAAAGACTAATGCTTTGGTTCACATGGCCTGACTTTTGACCCAGTTTCTGTGCCTAATATTTCCTCTTGGCTGGCTGTAGGCCTTCAGAGGTGCTAATTGAAAACCCCAGGCAGGAGGAATTAGGTGGAAGCTGGGCTGAGGGAACCTGGGCATGGGCTGTCTCCTGCAGCATGTGAACGTCAGAGAAATGTCTAATTACAAAAGCTGTCATCTTCCTCAGTAATGGCAGGCTGACAACTAGCATGGGCACGAGGGAAATTCTGGGTACACTTTTGGATTGATTTTGCTGTCAGGATTTAAGTCAGGAAAGGCATTCCTAACTCTACCCTTCAAGACTGGATCTGCAGCATCTTTTATGTCTGGACTGATGTTACTCTGCTGAGCTGTGTGAGAGAAGGAGCTGGCTTGATGTTGTCAAGTGTAATAAACCCAAATGTTAGTATGAATTTGCTAACAAATGAAGGTAATTGGGCTCTTTAGGAGGGAATGAGATGACAGCTTTTACTGTACTTCAAATATCAGTCCCAATTACTGTAAATACGATCATGATGCAAAACATTAATTAGGAAAATCTGAACTGTTTGAAAAGTAGAGTCCCATATGAATGATTAACTACATGCAAAATATTGTGCCTGATTAGAGGCATTCTACTGAGACATCCATCTGTGAGCTCAGAAAAACCTGGTAGAAGGCGAGGAGGGATCACAGCACTGAGGGACTGGCACGGCTGAGGTGACCTAGGGAGGGACAGTGCCACGTGCATCTCACATAGGGTCGTAGGGTTTCTGGGACAGGAACATCTGTTTGCCCTCTATTCTTCACTGTAAGCATCTTCAGAAGGAATATTTCAGGTTTAAATAAGTCAGGCACTGGAATAGTACATGGCTTGCTCACAGTCACTGAGGACAACAGAACCAGAGAGGAAATGAGCATGGGTCTTCTAAGTCTTAGCCTTAATCTAGTTCTTATTCCTTACACAAGAGTGGAAGTGGCTGTCCACAAAAAGGTGGGAAATAAAACTTCTCAAAAAACACAATGGTGAGCAGAAAGCCCAGGAACTACAGAGTTTTCCCTAGATCACCTCAAGTGCTCTTTCTGGAGCTGGTGGTGCTTGTGATCCTGCATTGGCAAGCATGCATCAATTGCTAGTTGAGAATTCACCTGAAAATGCTGGCTCTGTTTTTTCTGATAGAATAAACACATCCACCACTTGTCTCCACTCAGCCATGGGCAAACCCTAAATTGTGAAGGACATTCTACTGTAATAACACCTATTTTATATATATATATATAGCCTTTCAGACATAGCTCAGTAACGGAATTAATTTAGGGGAAAAAAAGGAAAAAAATAATCTCCTAATCTTGTGACTTAGTTTTATTCATGTGTTCTTTGGCAGAGGATGGGACCATGAGAGCTCAAAACACTTTATCTGTTGTTTTGTGTCTTATTTGAAATGCATTGGTCTTCTCAGTTAATTAAAAATACTAAAGAACTATGCTATTGCTCTTTTATTATGAAACTTGGGTGTATGTTGCCAGATGGGCTATTTTAAGCAAAATATTCTGTTGTAGCCTAAATGTACTATTGTTCCCCATTTGAACAAGTGTCCATAGCAAATGAAAGATAAAAGCTGACAAAATGGTGTTTCATTGTCAAAACCTTGGTGAAAGAACAAAGCGACAAAGGATAATTGTTCATACTTTGGACTCCTATTTCAGGCAGCTCTCAGTCTGAAAGCCCCCTCTCTTTTTTTGGTGGCAATGCCACATTCATTGCTGGTAGAACTGCTCACCACCAGATCACCCACTGATCCAGCTGGAGCATGAATACACGCTCCCATTTCTGTCAAATTACTCACATCACGTGCCTTGGTATTTATACTGCCTCCATCTTCTGTGCCAGCTTTTGGGGGAACAGATGATACCCAGAGCAGTACAAAATTAACTTGCTTTTGAAGAATTTTGATCCAGCAGCACTTTGCACCAGGTGGCTACAGCACTTTTGATCCAATACTGGCAGGCGCCAGGTCAGATTTGCAGTACTTGGAGCTGTGTGCCCAGAGCTTGCTCTGATCATGGCATGAGCTTTTCTGGTTTTCTTTCTGAGCAGCTTTAGTCTTCTCAGCCTCTTTCAGAAGTATAGCCTTCCAAAACCAATGCCCAATAAACTTCCCCTGCTTGTTATACGGGTGTATGGCATTATTGGTGAACATTTTGGAGACAGAAAATAGTATTGCTTATTGTCTGATTTCCTAGAGTACTACAATTGATGCTTACCTTTATCCCAAAATGGAAGGTGGCCATTTGTCCCAAAGAAAATGGGTCTAGTGCATAACAATGCAATATTGTACACATGATATGAGACTTTAACAATGACAAACTCTGTAATGTCCTAGCATTTGGATTTTTTATCTCAGTATGCTTTCTTTCTGATGAAATAAAACCAGGCTTCTTTATGAGCAGCTTAGGAAAATTTCACTTCAAGTGTTCTATCAGCTAATTGTTTAGGAGCTCTTAAAGAAATTCCCTAACCATTGACCATGATAATACATTTTATTAGCTACCTCTTGTGATTCAGAATTAAGAGTCTTTTGTGGTCTATTTTCATAGATTACGGTTGATGAAGGAGGTGCAATTGTCCAGATTTTAATGGAGTTTAATATAGAAAATGCACTGTGAGCTGCAAGAGGAGAATTCTTTTAAAATCAGTTGCTAAAGTTATTCACTGCTCTTATGGTCTCTTCTTTATTTCATTTTGAGAGGTCTGTGCTGCAAACCTCCTATTGAAACCTCATTCTGGGTTTCTCTCAGCCAAGATGTACCTGGTCTTCCTATCATTGCTCAAATTTTCACCCCAGCATGGAAGTTTCCTTTTGAGGGTGGTGCATAGAGGGAACAATTCTGAGGGGATGGATTTCTCAGTTCAGCCATTCACCAGCAGGTCAAGAAAAGCCTCAACTATGGCAGATGCTCTTGTCAGTGATGCTGTAACTCATTCTGGCATTGTTCTTGCTGTCTTACTCAAGGTCCTTAACCTGAAATGCAGTGCAATTCACTGTCACTGAAAGAGCTGCTGGTACTTCATCCCTGAAGTAGGGCATTGTCACTGATGAAAGGATTGATGTTAGTTTTAAGCATTATTTGACTCATGCACATTTGGTAGTGTGTGGCTCTAGTGCTCAGCCTGGGGACCATGAGATGAGATTAATTCATGAATATTTGCATTTGAGGTAATTGTTCTCATTATATTGACAATGAGTGCTTCTGGATGGACAGTTTCAAGAACTTTAAGAAATGAGCAGGAAGAATTGAGGGTGATTGCTTTCCAAAATAGCTAGCTCCTAAAACTACAAAACAGGTCATAGTCTTCCTAAAAGCACAGAGAGCTGAGAGAGAGTAAAGCCCAAGGAGTCCAACCATCTTTTACCTGAAAACCAGATGGAATAGGTGTTTGCTGGGTACAAGACAGCTGAGTTCTAGCACCACCTCTTGGCTCCCACCTGTAGGTATGGGAAGATTCCAGCCAAATAAATGAATAACGGGAAATCACAAAGCTTAGCCCCTTTTTTTGGATAAAAATCATGTCATTCTTCTCTTTTTGGAGAGTTGTTATTTCCTTAGCTAGAGGCACAAAGCAAGTAACCTACCAGCCTTACAAAGCACTGCTGGAACTTCTGGTATTTCCACTGGAAAGCTGAGCTGTGGATGATTGTCTGTATTGTTTATGTTGTGGAAGAATCAGAGCTTCTACAGTCAATTATAAAATCAATTCCTTCCTTTTTTGGTGTAAGGGCAGCAATGTCAGATGCAAAGAATCTTTCTTAGGAAGAAAGGGATCCTGCCAGTTTTACAGATGGGTTGAATACCTGCAGTTCTCTTTTTCCTATCACAGTCATGTACGTGCTAGGATCTGTTATGGGGCTTGTTTATTTTTAATGCAGATGTCATTCACAGACAGAGCACTTCTCAATCAATCTTTGTTCAGACAGGTTCACAAAATAAAATCCTATACTATCCTATTTAAATTCTACTGTATTAAAGACAAAACTGTCTCTGGATTGCCAAGTCTCTAAGCCACAGACAGCTTGCCATCAGAGCCCCTGAGCACAGAGCTGCATGATCAGGCCCTAGGACACGGAGTAGGAGGCAGAGGGAGATGTTTGATGGAAGGCGCTGGCAAGTGAATGACAGACCTGTGCTGTATTTGTGAGATGTGCTAAGCACTGCAATAGTTGTTACTTCTTCAGCACTCAGAAGCATGGTAGAATTGAAGGCACATCTAGTTTATGGCTAGTAAGTGAAGCATCTGTTAGTTCCTTAGGGAAAATCCAGTTGGGAGATACAGTCTGAGATTGGTGTCCTTGGTAGTGAGTGACATGATACTGATGCTATAAATTGGCAAATTTGAGGAGGCCAGGCTATTTAGAGTGTAAAATATGTGTGTGCCCCATTTGAAACTGTGCTATCAAAATATTTCTTTATTTCTCCAAAACCACTAGGAATTATACATGTCATGATATCGCAGCATTTACTGTTAGAAGGGAGAAGTCACTGGAAGATTTACTTCTGTTTAGATTCTTGAATACATCTGTCTGTCTTAAGCTACACCCCAGCCATAACTGGAGGCTGAAGGATAAGTAGACAATTTGTTTTTGTTATTGAACAGAGAAAGGAAAACAGCAGGTGTCAATGGGCATGAAGAGATTCACCAGGCTGTTGTCTGCAACTCCTCTGCAGTTGGCATCATTGATGTTCAAATCTTGAAGGACTGAAGTCAAACTGAACAGGACCTCTAGGAGGCTGTGGTGGAAGTCTATGCAGATGGGAAACTTATTTCTTGTGGCTGTAGTAATAATGACAGATAGTGTGTAAAGGTATTTCAGCTATGGCATTCTTTCTTTGGAGCATGAGGCAGCTCTGCCTCAAGCTCTGTGTGTTAACTCAAGCAGTCATGCAGAGAGACAAGGTTGCACTTCAGGATGGTGTTCAAGATTTAAAATCTGGCTTTGATCTCAAACTGGGACTTCATTTTTATTCTCTGCAAAAGAAGAGTCAGATAACACCTTGTTTTCCATCAGCAGATTTGACTCTGCTTGGTGTTGACTTTAATGGATTTATTAAGGGATTATCATGTAGCTCATTTTTTGAAATGAAGACCTGTTATGAGAGCACAAAACTGGGATACCTACCCCTTAGCTAGGTAGGTAAGCATGTAGGACATGTTTTTTATTAAAAGTTTGTCCTCACACGTCACTAAATAGCTGAAGGAGGGAGGATATTGTCTGCAGCAAGAGACATAGTACCCAGTTACAGCACCAAAAAACCCCATGTTGCACAATTCCTACTCTCAGAGTGGAGAAACACCCTCTTTCCTTGCACCCTGGAGGACCTCCTTGAGTGTTTCCTGGGTCTAAACAGAGCTCTGATGGAAATGTTCGTTGGTTGTGAATACATGAATATTTCTTCTTGTTTGTTTCTTCAAGTTGAGATTTATTTGTTAATAGAAATAGCAAAAGTATCCAGAGAGAAATCGTTCCATTTAGGCACAGTCACTGTAGTGGTGAAATTGGAGGGTATCTTGAGTCACAGATATGTGCCTACTGCATTGTTCCTGCTGACATGATAAAGACATGATGCAGTTCAATCACCTGTTGCCATTTAGAAGCCAGTTAATCTACTGATGCCCTTATTTTCCACTTCACCAGTTTCTTCTTATTGGCATCTCCTTCCCATTGCTATTCTGCAACAGTCAGCCAGCCTCCATCACACAGCTCTGCCAAAAGCTCTGCCAAGACAAATAGGAGGAGAGCGTGTGCTTTTCACTCTGAGGCCAAAAGAAGTCTAATTACAGTCAGTGTCAAACCCCTAGATTTCAGGATGCGAAATTTCATCCCCTCTGAGTCAAAACCAGTACCTTTTCCCATTCAGGATCACTAATAACGACAGGACAAACAAGGAACTGAGATGTACTCCCTACACTATACCCAGGAATCCTTTTCCTTCCCCTAGATGCAGAGAGACCCCTCTCACTCTCAAGCCTGAGAGCAATCCTGACTAAGCTCCAAGTGATTTTGTGACAACTCTTTTACTGGATGTGTTTCCAGGTCCCTTGGAATCCAAGTCTAATGGCAGAGGCATTGCTGAGCCCTTGTCCTGGGGTGGCATCCCTTGGAGATTCAGATGAGCTGTCTGATTGAACCACAAATTTTTAAAATCTTCCCTGAGGACAAGATACTAATAGAAAACTGAAGAAAGGCAACCTTAGGGAGTTTATTATTATTATTCATGCTGCTGTCTTACAGCAACACTCAAAGGTCAATGGCAGTCACTGTTAACACCTTAAATTGGCTCCTCTAAAATTATTTTTCACACAGCTTTCACTGAAGGAACTGGAAAAGCCTTATAGGGACATTCCCAACCTTTGTATGCCCATATATGTGGCTGATTCAAAAGATACACTGTCAACTCAAGTATTGCCTAAAATTAGACTTTATTTACTGATTGCTGTTCTGATGTTATTTTTTAAGTTTAAAAAAAGATCTGGCTCCTCTGGTAGCAGCAATCTTCTCTGCTTCTATGTTTGAAAGCATCCTAGGAGGAGCTGTGGACTTGGGGCCAACTGTTGTGAAGAGGCAACTGTGACTCTCCAGTAACTAACTCAAAGATTTCATCCTTTCTCTGTCCTTTACAATGAGCTAGGTTATGTCAGAGATGGGTGTTGAAGAGCTCTTGGCATTTCCCCAGACAGTTTTAGCCAAGTTTCAGTTTTACTGGTGATACCAGGGCATGTACAGCAGCACACAGTGATAGTGCTGAGCCTCTGCTGCTCCAAACCCACGTACTTGCTCTTGCACAGGCATGTGAGGAGCCACCAGCCTCCAGCAAGGCTCTTACATGAGATGTAACTGCATTGTCAGAGCAGTGGGAAACAAATTTGGATAGTCCAAGCATCTCTGTGCCCATCCCCTGGGCTAGGCTTGCCTGTAACACCCCCATCCTGCAGCCTTGCTTGGATGCAGCATTCGGACATGTCCTGATGCTGGTTCTAGCCCAGTCTGTGGGCCTTGATTCTTGGTAGTGTTGGACTATGTCAGTACAGAAAGCCTTTCAGTGCTACACAAAATCTGTTGTGTATGGCTATTCATTAACTCCAGTGGTAGTATTTGCAAAGCAGTTTGAGATCTGCTTCTTATCAAGTAGCCTGATATCAGGCCACTGGCACCACTGTGTTCTGGTCAAGAAGAAGTCAAAAACTTAGTGCTTAGAAATATTAATAATCTATCCTACTAGGTTTTCATATCCATGAGGATAGAACAGAAGGGTTCTCCATGACATCCTCAGGCCAAAGACATACCTGCTTCTAAGCTTCTTGGAAAGTCCTGGTTGTAAAGAAGCAACTACAATACCTCATTGCTACATGCCTTTGCTCCTCCAGTGTCAGGAGTTGAGAATAAAGGCAGTATTTCCCTTCAGACTAAAATTTTCCTATGATACTGACAAAATAATATATGGTGATGTGTGTGTGGCAGTGCCATCCATAGCTCCTGCCATGACATCTGAGATGTAAATGATGAAAAAGCAGAAGAGAGATGAAGGAAACCATCCAGTGAATAAATTCATTAAGTGCATGCTTTGCAATTACAGCAATCCACAGTGACATGGGGAATGGCTAAGAAATATGGGTATTTTATCTGGTGGAGACTCATAATTTCTTTGCTTATTGGCTGGCAGGATTTGTGGTTTTATTCTATACTTTGATTCCTTCACCCAGTCTTTCATCTTGGCTGTATCAAAACCTACTCCAGACACTGCAGCCCTGAATTAGGAGGACCAGACAAAAAATCCTGCCAAAATCCTAGGAGTAAACTGTAGTTTTGTATTAGCATTGTCTTCTCATAAAAAGGAAGTGTTTCCAAATAAAACACCATTGGCCTCTGATTTAGAGAAATGTTTGTTGATCCTGTACACCAGAGATGCTGCTGAAAACCAGCTTCATGTACCCAGCTAATTAATACTAGTATTTACTATAATGTACTGCTTGAATTGCAGTAGCACTTAGGATTCCTAGTCACAGACTAAGGCACTGCTGTGCTAGACAGGCAGTGCTCCAGGCAGGCACAGTACAAAAAAGAAACTCCCTTCCCTAAAGAATTTGCAGTCTCTGGCATGAGTATGGTCATTACAGAGACAACAATCTTTTTTTCCAAGAAACGCCTCATCTTGTTCATTATCCCTTGCAATTAGTCTCATGGGGCTCCACTTCCAGCAACATGCACCTGTTAAGTGCAGCCTAGTCAGAGCTTAGAGAGACTTTGATTCTTCTATTTTTTAATGAACAACAAATGGTGCATTAGAGATGTTTGCTACTTCAAATATTCAGACATCTGAATTTCTAATTGTTTAGCATTAGTCATAACTTAAGTAGGACAGAGCAGGTTCTATATATAGCTCGTTGCCCAGCCATTCAAGATAGACAGTGTTTGTATTTTTTCCATATTTCCTCACTTGAAAGGAGTGAGAAGGCAGTTGCCACATCTCAAGTACTCCAGATTGTTCTGCCCTCATCTCCTTTTCCCCCAGATATTGAGACTGGTTCCAAAATCGTAAGATTTTTAAACAAGATTAATTCTCAGTTCTTCTGGTGCTTATTTGGGGATTCTCAGCCCTGATGATATAGCTGGATGATGTCTTTAAGCTTGAAAATTATTTGGTTTTTTGGTTGGTGGATTTTTTTTTTTTAAGCAACAATTGAAGTTATAGCAAGATTCCGGGAGCAGGAGTTGCCCTCGGTATCAGAGAAGTCCTTTAATTTCACTGATCATTTTCCCTCTCTAGCCAGTTTTCATTTTTCAGTCTCGATTCCATGTTGTATATACTCTTACATGTGAATATACCATGTGTTTTACATTGCTGCATCCAGCTCTGGGGTCCTCAGGGACAGGAAAGACATGGATCTGCTGGAGTGAGTCCAGAGGGATGATCAAAGAGCTGGAACACCCCTCCTATGAGGAAAGGCTGAGACAGTTGGGGTTGTTCAGCCTGGAGAAGGCTCTGGGGAAACCTCAGGGCACTTTCCGGTACATAAAGGGGACTGATGAGAAAGATGGGGAAAAACTTCTTAGCAGGGCCTGTTGCAATAGGACAAGGGGTAATTGTTTTAAATTAAAAGAGGGTTGATTTAATTTAGATACCAGGAAGAATTGTTTTATTATGAGGGTGGTAAAACTGGAACAGGTTGCCCGGAGAGGTGATAGATGCCGCCTCCCTGGAAACCTTGAAGATCAGTTTGGATGGGGCTCTGATTGAGTGGAAGGTGTCCCTGGTTATTATGAGGGGATTGGACTAGATGACCTTTAAAAGGTCCCTTCCAACCCAAACTATTCTGTGATTCTATGATTATGAAGGAAATCCAGGCTCACAACAAGCACACATGGTGGATATTTTGCAATGGAATGAGGGTTTCACTTCCTGAAAATTCCAACTCCAGCATTTATTCCATTACCTTCTTCTCCAACAGAAGAACAGTGGGTTGGCCATTGAAAAGAACATAGATTCAGAAGTTTGCTCAAATCTCTTCTGCCTGGATGCTGGAAAATGCCACAACAGCTCGGTTGTGCTCAAATATTTCCCTTGAATTTTCTAGTAGTGCTCAGATCCATTACCCTGGCTGCCTGATTCCCCCGTGATCCTGACATGGCTACAACACCAGAGCAAAATGCACTAAATCTTGCTGCTGACATCAATGCCTGGTGCTGCTCATGATAAGATGAAGGCAGGGTCCCTGGTGTCAGTGGTGTGTTTGAAGGCTGAAGCCATGGCTGGCCCAGTGGTCTTTCCCATAGGGACATCCTGGCTGGGCAGACAGGCTCTTATCTGCTCCTGGCCTTTTGGGGACAGTTCTTCACAGACTTTCTGGAACAAAGCTGCCAACAGCTATCTGTAATATGGTTACAGCACTGTGGGCTCCCCTCTGTGCCCTCCTCCCAGCCCCAGCTTTAGGGTCAGCTCTGGGCTCTAACCTCCCAGGACAGAGATGTCCCTGGGGAAAGGCACTGTGGAATTCCCACTTTGCCCTTTCTGAAGGTCCACCCTGGTTTCCTCTACTGGCCCTTGGCCAGTGGTGTGCCCAGTGCCTGCCCTCCCCTGGCTCAGCATCCCTGTTTTGCTCAGTGCAGCCATACCTGCTGTCCATCGTGTCTCTGCATGTCCACATCTCTGCCACTCTGAGCTGAAGTGGACCTGGCTATCTCAGTGGCTTGTTCCAGGTGCATGCCAGAGGCAAACCCAAATCCTTGTCCTTGCCTCACTCTGCACCAAGGACAGACAGACAAATTGGCTACCCAGCAAACCAGCAAAATTCCTCTCATGGCCAAATGTACCCAGGCACCAGGACAAGCAGGAATACCAGTTGCTGGGCACTCCTGGGCCATGCCTGTTTGATGGATTTCCTTGCTGCTACCAATAACTGTGAGATTAGCTCCTGCAGCATTATCATTAACAGCATAGAGGGCTCACACCCGTGCCCGTGCAGCCTTCTCCAGCCCTTATTTGAGAGCAGGAGCAGCAGCTGACAAGTCTTGTGAGGTAAATATAAAGGTCAGCTGTTGCCTCCCTGGGTGAGGGCTGTCAGGAGGAGAGAGGTGCAGCCCTTTCCTGCCTGCGTGCTTCTCACAGCTTCTGCAAGTCCTTTCCCTGCTCAGAAGAAGACAGCAATGCTGTGAGGCCTCCAGAAGTGTTTTTTGGTGTTGTCCAAGAGGGTGTGGGAGCAGCTCCTCCCGACTCCCTGGTGGGAATATCCCCCTGAACAGGAGGGCTTTGGGCGAAGGGAAGGCTCTGACTGGGGCAGCAGGTCCATGCTTGGGATTCCTGAGCAGTGCACACTGCCCCTGCTCAACTGGGGCTCAGGCCATCCCTGCAAATCCACCCCTGGGTGAGCTGCTGGGAACGGCTGTGCTCCTCCCAGACATGGTGGAACCAAGAGGATATTCCTGAGGAATTTTTCCTTCTGCTGGGACCCCCAAACCCATAAAATGATGTCTTGTGAGCAGACATCCAGGATCAGGAGTATGAATATGAAGCTGTGAATGAAAATAGTCCTCTGGTAGAGCTAATGAACTTGGTCTCAGATAATGGAAGGTTCACTCCCGCTTCTTACACAATTCCTGGACAAATACCTGATAAATTTCTTCACCCTCTAATGTTTTTTCCCCACTGGAAATTCTGGGAAATTAAGGTGCTTTCCTCACTCTCTCACAGGACTGTAGGAAAATCTGATACAAGTTATAGGTGGAGCTCTGCTGTAAGATTGAGGTGCACCACAGAAAATCTCTGTGACAGGAGCATGTGACTTCCTGCCCAGAGCAAGGTGATTGAAAAATGAAAGAGAAATTAAAAGTGAAGGAGAGAATTTTGAAGACTTCTGGGGTCAGAAGCAAGGGCAGATAGCTGAAATCCTTATCAGTTTCATTCTTCATCCTGATCTACAACATACTTTTTTGTATTTAATTGATTTATTTTGATTGATTTTTATAACTCACTTTAATTGAGGTTCTCTGTGATTATTATAGCAAATTCAGTCTGCTGTGGCATAATAGGCAAACGTATTTTGTTCTTAAGGTGATTTATCACCTTCAGGCAGAGTAAGATACCCTGAATTTTTCATTTCTTTTCCTCTCAATTGTCCTGGAATCCATCGTATTTATAACTATCAGATGTAGATTTCTTTGTATCAAGACTACCAAAGGTGAAATGGAAGTGTGAGGTGCACATGTGTCAGTGCATGATTGCTGGCATCTCAGAGTGGGTGAGGTGAGCTGAGTTCACCTGAAATAGTCAGACTGTAAGGTTGTGTGTCTGATCACAGGGATCAAGAATGATGGGGATCACATAAAGGGCTACTGTGAGATGTGGAAATGTTTGCTGAACTCAGCAGTGCAAAAAATCTAACTGCCTTCTGACAAAGTGGTAATGAAATATTGCACTGTGGTAGAAAGCTGATCTACATCTAGTGTGTGTCCTTCCATGTTTGTAGTTGGACATCTTCACAAATACCTGGGGTAAGAGCCATGCCCTCAGTTTAACATCATCCCCTCTGTCTTACCATACTTAGAACTGTGTGATCTCTCTGCTGTGGTCAGTCAGTGAGGAGGGGATAACTCTCACCTCACGTGGCTGTCTAAGAATTCAGTGACAGGCAAAGGTGGTTGTCTGCACTCCCTTTATAGACAGGGGAACGAGGTGAATGTCTCCAGAAACCCAAAGGTGCTCTATTGCAGCGGGGTGCATTATGCTCTGGGCATGCTTTTGCTTTCCCTTAGCTACCTCAGAGTAGCTGTAATTGCTTTTCAGTAGGTGCCTGAGTTTGAGATCACCGAGGCTAAAGGGCAAGAGCACTCATCCCAAGTCAGAGGAGAGGAAATGGGCCTCAATAGTGCTTTTTATTTCTAGACAATGTTATTTTGTGATTCACTAAAATTTCTGTTTGCTCCTGATGTTTGCAGAGTGAGTCAAATATGAACACTTTTCTTACGAAGGGTATGCTAATCTCAAACTATAACACCAGACAAAAACCTCTAATCCAGATGTACCTGATATCCTCCTTGTCTTCCTTTTTCACCCCTCTGGTGAAAAGCCAAGATTTCTTCTGTTGCAATCTCCTTCAGGAGTGATAGCTGACATTTTACTCAGAAACTAGTGACTCTGGAGAAAGGACTTTTATATTCCTAGGCAGTTAGTTCTGCATTTGATGTGCTGAGGGAAGTACTTTTTTGGTTTATGTATCTGTGATATTTTATATTCCCCATTATCAAGACATCCCACTGTCTCACAGTGTTCCCTGCATTGCTGCAAGCCCTCTCACACATCACTCAGGATCTATGAGGAAAGTGGGGTAATAAGACCATGTTGGTTTAGAAACAAGCTTGTGTGAGACACTGCAGACCATGTTCAGAGCCAGGGGTGAGGAAAAAAATAGAGTAAAAGAAACTGGCAGCTTTTACAGCTCTTGCAAAAACTTGAGGACCCCAGCCTGCTTCTATGTTGCATTTGCTATACCTGGATTTTTTTCAAGGGATAAAACTGTCTGCCTAAAGAGACCTGAGTAATATTGTAAATTATTAAAAACATAACATAACCTGTGCCATTTCTCACTGGCATCAATCTTTTGGAGAAATGCAGCTCTGTCTTATCCAGATCTCACCCCTAACAACAAACAGATATATTATTTGGATAAAAATTCTTCTTTCTTTACATTTGTGGCCACATTATTTTAAGAGGTTTTTGTGTTTTTAAAGATTATGTTAAACCTAATAATGGAGACACTGTGATAAAACCCACCCCAGAGCATATCTGAAGGGTTTGAGTTTAATAAGTACCTCTTCATTTTCCATCAATTGATTGAACTTAGCTCCTGTTTCTTTGAACCTCTTGTTCTCACTGAAAGCCATGCTGACATGCTTTAAAAGCATACAAATAACTGCTGCTGTGACTAGCTACAGAAAATATTCTGTTCTGTAATACACATTTAAGTTCATGAATGCCTGAGCAAAAAGTGGTGATGAAGAGCTAAATCTCTGGCACTACTACTTGTTTTTCCATTTGTTTCTTCATGATGCACAAATCTGATTCTTTGGCACTCCACCAAAAGCATCGGAGGCTGGAGCTAGGTATAACTAAAAGTTATTGAAGTTTAGAGCATCCCTAAAGAGATGCTCAGAACTGGGCTGTGGCCAACCTCATACATTAAGTGGTTTCAACTTTGTTATTTTATTAAGGAAATGGAGTTCAGATTTATCACTTACTTTGCATCAACAGCATGTGACCACCTGTTCTGTCCCAACTCCTCACTACAATGGGAGACACTCAAGTGTGTGACCCCAGGAGTTTATTGTCTAGGCAAGATAAAACCAATAGATTTTCTGTAAAGTTCTCCAGTTTAACAGGAAGCATTTGATTGATGTTTCAACTGAGGCAGTGGAGAAGGAGGGCTGAGAAGCATTGGCAAAGATGACGGGATGCAAAAACGGAAGAACACACATTACACATTAAAGGATGCTGGGCAGAAGTTATTTCTATAGGCAGAACTTCCTCTTGAAGAGATCAGGGCAAGAAACCCAGGTGAACACACTGATGTAGTATGGTCTGGAGCCTGAAGACATACTGGCCATGGGAGAACACTTCGAAAAAAGCTGCACGTGGGATTGGGACAGGCTGGAGGGGATGGCCTTAGCTGAGGAGGGCAAACAGGGATAGCACGCGGCCATGGCATTGAAGAGGTGGGGAAGATCAGGGGAATCGAGAAGGGGCAAAAAGAGCAGTCGCTGCCTCCACGCGAACAGTGGGAAAGCAATGGAGAGGAGCACGGGCCGGGCGGCGGGAGAGCGCGGCGGCAGCGCGGAGCCGGGGCCGGGACGAGCAGGCGGCGCTGCCGGCGGTGGCAGGGCACAAGGAGCGGAGCGCTCCCCGGGCGACTCTCCCTGCCCCGGCAGATGCTCCCGGGCGGCCCCGGCGGCTGTCTCGCCCTTCCCCGCCACCCCCGGGGCCTTTCCGCCCCCTCTCCGGCCGGTGGGGTCCCTGGCAGCTCCGGTGCCAGCGCTGCCGCGGGTCCCTCCCGGCACCGGCACCTGCTCTGCCTCTTCCCCGCGGGCTCGGCTGCGCCCCTGCCCGATCCGCGGGGCGAGCGCTGCTCCCGCCCGGGCCGACCCCGGCAGCGCAGCAAAGACGGGACCCACGCAAAACACGCGCCCCGCGGAGCCTCCTGGGCCGAGCCGCCGCAGTCGCCCCGTGCGGGCGGGCTCGGAGCCGGTGGAGGCCGGGAGGCCGGGAAAGAGCGGGGATGGAGAAGGAGATTGTCCGGGATAGCAGCCCCGGCCCCGCTCGGGTCGGGTCCCTCCCCGCGGGCCGGCCCGTGAGTGGAAAGTTTCCCCGGAGTGACCTCTCATAGTACGCGCCCGCTAGGAAATCTCATTCAAGTATTTTTGTCAATGGGGTGGGGGGGGCATCCTGCTCCCCAGCCCCCGGCCCGGCTGACGTCACTGCAGAGGCGATAAATATCTGTTGATATAATTGGACGTGAGATTTGGGGTTGCGATAGCGAAACTCGGCCCATCGCCGCTCCGACGGGCCCCCATGATTTATTCAGCAGTAGATCGGGGCACGCAATCGGGCTGTCAGGAGAGCGTCAGCTTATTAGGCAAGTTCTGCGTGATTCCAGGAGAGGGTCTAAGCTATAAAAATCCCGCGCCCCGGCTCTGATTAGTACCAAATCTGATCCCAAGTTCGCCAGGAGCCGGCTCCGAGGGAGAGCGAGAGGAAGGGACGCCGGGCACCGCCGAGTCCCGCCGCCGCCCGCGCTGCCCCACCGCCGCCACCGCCGCCCCAGGTAGGTGCGCGGCCGCGCCCGGGCGCGCAGCGGATGCGCTGCCCCGCGGGATACGGGGAATTGTCCTGGCCGGACAGGGAGCGGGGAGGTGGGGAAGGGGCGCTCGAACCCCACAGCTCGTGCGGAGAGCCGCTCTGCCACAGCCACCCCACGTTCCCCTCGTCCCGGCTGGGTGAGGAGGCGCGGGTGGCGAACACGCGTGGGCTCTCCGCAGGGGCTCAGCGCAGCCCGCTCCCCGGGAGCCGCTGCCGGCGCAGCCCGGAGCCGCCCCGCGGGGCCGTTCCGCGGGGTTCTTCTGCGGGGAGCGGTCGCCTCGACGGCGCGAGTGGACGGGCCGAGGTGAGCGCGGCCGGGGGCGGTGTGCGGAGCGCGGAGGGGCGCGGAGAGGCGCGGAGCGGCGCGTTTCAGCACCGGGACAGCGGCGGCGGGGACGCCCCCTCCCCGGCCGCCCGCTGCCCTCCCCTTCGCCGCGGCTCGGCTTTGTAACCCAACCCCCGTCCCCCGTCTGCCCTCGCAGGTTTGGGCCCCGATCATGAAGATCCCGCTGCTGGTCTCCACGGGAATCCTGCTGGTCGCCCTCCTGCCCTGCCAGGAGTGCAGAGCTCTCAGCAAGAGCCCGGCACCCGCCCCTGGGGCTCCGCACCAGCCAGATTTCTTCCAGCAGCCGCAGCAACAGCAGCAACAGCAGCAGCAAACTCTGCCCGTCCTGCTCCGCATGGGAGAAGAGTATTTCCTGCGCCTGGGCAACCTTCACAAGAGACCCGTTGGCTCTTTCTCCGCCTCCTCCAGCAGCACCAGCCACCTACAGCCCGAAGCCTCCGCCAGCAACTTTTTCCGGGCGGCGGTTCAACAGCTGCAGCAGCTGCCCGAGCGCTCGCCGGGGAGCCGAGAGGACGGCGAAGCCGTGGGTGAGGCCGTGGAGAGAGAGAAGCGATCCGAGGAGCCCCCTATTTCTCTGGATCTGACTTTCCACCTCCTGCGAGAAGTCTTGGAGATGGCCCGAGCCGAGCAGTTAGCGCAGCAAGCTCACAGCAACAGGAAACTGATGGAGATAATCGGGAAGTGAAACGGCCCCTCCCCGCCTTGCCAAAGAGATTCCGCAGTTAGCACAAGAATAATTACACCGTCCGATGTACCATAGTGCTGCTCTGATGTCATCTCTTTATTTTTATATAGCTTTAAACCTAGAAGGGCGTACTCCGAACAGCCTCTGTCCCTTGACTAGCATGCACAACCGTGTACCAAGTGCAGAAACACGAGTGTCGTTTGTAACCTCCCTTACCTTTATTTATTTCTCCATTTCCCAGTTATTCTAGTGCCATCGCTACGTAGGGATATGTGAGCATTGGAAGAAATGGTGCCAAGAAGACAGAAAACTTTTCTGTTGGGGGCAGGGAGGTGGGAGGGGGAATCTCTGTAAGCTACTTTTGATCCACTTTTTTTTCCTGTAAACATTTTCACAATAAAACATCTTTTCAGCGCTCGGTCGATTTGGTTGTGTAAGAGAATGTTTAATATTTATATTTTTAATAAAAGCTGCAAAGTAAAGATGACTTGATAGACTTTCTTGCCTAGACGCCTGAGGGCTGCTCCGCCTCCCTCAGCGCTTACCGGGGCAGGGGGGACACCCGCGACCGTGGACACCCCGAGCCGCGGGGAGCCCTGTATCTCCCCCGGGATGTTCCCCCCGCCCCGTCTCCGCGGGCTCTCCCGCAGGCGCTCCCCGACGCCGCCGGCCCCGGGCGGGGACTGCCCCCGCCGCCGGCCTCGGCGCAGGCTGCTCCCGGGAAGGGGGTGTCGAGGGCAAATCGGTGCCCCCCAGAGCTGCCGAGTCCCACCTCTGCAGTCCCCCGAGGGGGCTCCCTGCCGCTGTGGCCGGGATCGGGCATCCTCCTCCCGCCGGTGGGAAAGCGGTGAGGAGCTCCCGCACCTCTTTTGCGTTTTCGCATCCTCCCCGCACCACAAAAGGGCACGTCCCTCCCTGCTTCGGCTTCCCTCGTCCCGACGGTGGTGCCCAAGAGACTCCCAGGGACTTCTAGGGAGGCTGCAGTGGGTGTGGAGAAACTTCTCGGGAGGAGCTGGGGAAATCTCCAGGACGACTGGGAGAAAATAGTAAATCCCTCACCCCGAACCCAATCCCAGGGAAAAGCTGCTCCAGCAGCCGGAGGCGATGCGGTGGCGGTGCTGGGCGGCGCTCGTTCTGGGCTCTGCGAGCTCCAAAGCTTTGCGGGGAGCTCGCTTGTGCAGCCCTCCAAAACTCTCGCAGGAGAGTTTTCCAGGGAACGTTCCCCAGGGAAAACAGATTCCAGCGACAGCTGATGTCCCTCGGGCCGGTAGCAAGGGGTGTCCAGGACAGGGGCTGACCCCACACAGCCCGCTAAGCAGTCTGCACTGCCGTCTCACCAGTCCTGCTGGGGCACAGCGCAGCCTTATGGCCTCACACAGGCCCTTGCCAAAACCGTGCACTGAGAGCCTGGCTCGGGGATTTGGGAAAGATCCACACGTAACCCTAGAGCAGAGCTTGACACCTGGTCCCCTATGGCACCAAGCGCTCCTGGCAGCCTGCCAATCTCTCTTAAACACTACTGAGTGTTGACACCCTACTCCTAGTAACAAAAACCAGAGTGTTGCCTTCAGTACGACTTGTAGAGCCTCTTTTAAGACACAAATTTGATTTCATTTGATGGCTCAACAGCTGCAATGCACACGGAACAGGACAGTCAGCATCTGCCTTTTCTACAGTACAGCACAGGGACTTCAAATTAGACCTTGAGTGAGTACCTGTGACCACCTTATTGCACTCTGGTTTCATGTGAGAACATGTCCCCTTTTGTACACACACCAATGGCTGACAAGGCACAGACACAGGTTATGGCTGGACAGACTGGGCAGCACTTCAGCCACTGCCCCACACACCCAGAGCTGTGGGGGTCTTGGCCAGTGCTTTTGATATGTGCATCTTCCTCACTCCTACCGCTGGGAATCTTTCTCACCAATAATGTGTTCCTGTGAGCATCATCTGTTGTGGTTTAGTAGGAAGAGCAAGTGCAAAGGAAGAAATGGCAGCTTCCTTCTTCCCTCCCGTGTTCAGCCTCCGCAGCCTGGGAGGCACCAGTAGTGTTAGACACAACTCTAACGTGGGGCTGCCAAGGACATGATAGTGTCACTGAAGTCACCAGCACTGACAAGTGGGGACGCAGGAGGATACAGAGGAGAAACACTGTTTTGGCAAAGGATGCTACTAGAGAGTATCATACCAGCATTTGAGCTAAGAACATTGGTGAAGTGTTTACACCTACACGGGGATGTGCCATCAAGTGAGTTACACAACACTAGCAGTGCTCAGCCTAAAGCTGTAGTGATGCTTCTTCCCCCTTGGAAGCAAGAAATTATTGGAAAACACTCTGACTACAATACATATAGTAATCTGTCCCCATGCTCCCCTCCCTCTCAGGTCTGTCAATTCAAGGGTGTGATGTGGAGGTCAGCTGAGCTCCTAGGAATGAAACCTGCTCGGATGTCCCTTCCCAGGCCAGTTTCTTTGCTGGCTGCAGCCAGGCTGCCTGTGCTCACAGTCCTTCCGAGGAGAGGCACACCAGAAGCCAGCCAGAGTGAGTCATCATTCATTCAGTGAGTTCAACCAGGAGAAGGAGAAGACATGACGAGCCGGCTCATCACCCCTCTCACTGCTCACCGGAGCTTCCTCCACTCGTCCTTGAGGGTATGGTTCAGAACCAGCCTGGAAAGGAAGGAAAGCTTCATAAGTGGAAGAGGAAAATATGAATTGCATTAAAATCCATAAGATTTCACAACATGCAGGGAAACAGAATGAAGCGGAGAAAAAAGGGGAAAGGCAGGGAGCATGGAAATTTGGGAAGCTAAGACAAGACTCCTAACACTAAAGAAGTCAGAGGGACTTTTGCCATGACCAGTGTTTGAGGAAGGATTATGCTGGGTGCGCATGTCACGTCTGTGCTAAGGGCTTAGTCCTGATTTGGACCTCTGGAATATTATTGCACTGAAGGTGATAAATGCCTGTTCAGAAGTGATCCTGAGCCAGCTTGGCTGGTATAGCTGGGCCTCCAGATTGATGTGAACCAGAGCCAAGTGTTATTGCCAGTGCATTGCCACTCAAAATGATACTTGTTCTGCTGTTATGAAATCTGCCTTGGAAGTGTTTTCTCTTTTTTTTTTCTTTAAAGTCTTCTAATATTTATTTCACTTCAATTAAACTCAGATGAGGAATAGGAAATAAATAATAAAGAGATATAAACTTCAGTTTATATCCCTCCTTTTTTTTTGCATAGGTGTCCTACACTTAACGTAGAAAAAGGAATCTGGACATGTATACTATAGCTGTTAATAAAAGGAATTTCTAAAATTAGGTGAATATTTAATAGGCCAGTGTAATAGGCAGAAATATTTTACTGGTTTCAGATCCCTTTGGCAAAGAATGAAGACTGCTTTGTGATAGGATCAGAAATCCTATTAAAGATAAAATATATAAAAATGGGTGATTTGCTAGATAAGGAAAGCCTTGTGTCTTCACCATTAAAACCACAATTTAACTTGCAATATACAGGTGTTTTTCTCCCTTTGTATTCCTAGATGCACACATATGTTATTGTTCATTCCTAAAATTAAACCAGCCACGCTGCAAGTCCTCTTTTTTTAGCTTACTTTGGGTACCTCAGCATGATCTCAGGTGAACTATTTGATGTCAAATACTACTCAATAGAGGGCAAATGACAAAGTAGTATCCTCTGAATTCCAACATTTCAGTCATTTATAGAATTGTTCTAAAACAGAAGGTTACTTAAGCAGTGTTGGTAATAGATACATCCAGAAACAAGCATTGAAGCAATTTTCCTAAGCATTTTTGTAAGTACTTACTGTTAAAGTGTACTACAAGAGTAAGAACTAGTGGTGTGTTAAGTATAAATTAGCTATTGGGCTTCATTCCAGTTACTACCTATTTAAGAGTCACTAACAAACAAGACAGCACAAAGGTATGAAAAGAAATAGATCTCTGGTTTTTTATTTATATCAAATTAGAGTTCACAGTGCAATTTTTATCAATATCCTTGATTGCTCTAAATTGAAACAGCCCTATTAAGTTCAATGAAATATCTGAGAAACTGCTTTACTATTTGAAATGTGGACCAACCTTTAAATTAGATTAATATTTTCAAAGCAAGATATTCATTGTTCATTACTGCAAAACCCAAACAGGGCTCTTGCTAGTGAAAATAGCTTTTGCTTGCTAACCTTATAATGTATTTCATGGAGACCACAAGCATGGTGAAAGCATGGGAGAAACAGCTGTCTGCTTGAATGCAGAAGCCCATTTCCAGCAATGCTGGTGAGAAGGGCTGTCTCCCAGGCTCATGCAAAAGTATGGTAAAGAATCGGGCCCAGGGGGCCAGATCTTCAGCTGAAAGGCAGGTAGCTAATTGAGACCTGATTATCTGCCTCTCAGCCCTGGAAAAGTGCTGATTGAAAATCTTTCAACCCAATTAGAGTAAATACATGGCTAGACTTTATGAGTTATGAGGCATTTGGCGCTGTCTTGACCTTGGTAGATGCAGGAGTGTAGGTGGTTTATTAGACTTTAGTGATGCTGAAATTTTTGCCTGTATTTTTGGAAGGGCAGTCAGAGTGCCTGGACTAGCTAAGAGTAATTTTGAAACTGGTTGTACAGTTTTGTGCACCAAGCCCTCAGCAGTGTGTGTAAGCAGGCATGGTGCTCACTTCTCACCCTGTAAATGAATAGGACTGGCAAGAGGTTTAAAACACAATTCCTTTTTTTTTTCTTTTTTGTTTTACTTTAACCCACACTGGTACTTTGCAATTTCTCTTCCTGTGCAAGGAAAGCTTCCTTTAGCATTTCCACTTGCTATTCCAACCAGACACTATCCAAAAATTTACATTAAATCAAGATTAACTTTGAAGCAAAGAACTATCTACGAGTTTAAAGTTACGCTGAGTGTTTCACAGGATTTGGACCCAATATATGAGAAGAAAGAAAGCACAATGCAATGACTTAGACTGGTAGCTGACTGCATTACCCTGTTAACCAGTGCTGCTGGTACTGCATTTCAATCTTTGCATTTCAAGCAAAACAATCTTTGTCTGCATCACTGCCAAAACTGTATTTCATAATGTGTTAACTCCTTCATATTTTGCTGCGATGACATCTTCCCGTGTCAGCAAAACAAAGTTGGAACTCCAACACATTCCCACTGGGTTTGGCTGGATGAAGCATTTGCTCCCTGCACCTTGCTGTGCTCAGCTAGTCTGCAATAGCTCCATGTGCCTTTCCAAGACCAATCATTTCCCATCACGCCCAGCCAGGAGTGAAGCAAGCACAAAACTGACAGTGGGGCCATTACTTGGCTTCTAGGCTTGTGTTTTCACACCTGTGACACTTCAGTGTTTGCCTCTGAATCACACAGTGACTGAGGTATGCTTTCTTCATGTAAAACAAGAAACCATCAAGAGGTGCCAGCAGCAACTTTGTTCATGTTATTAAGACCATTCTTCCCTTCCAACAGCAGCCCACACAACTCAGAGTTGTACAATGTGCTGGAATTGTCCAAGACAAAGATTTTAGCTGTAGATTTTACAGAAAAAGGCCTGTTTTGAACCAGGCTGTGACTGTGAAAGACAGAATGCAGAAGCAGGTAATTGGGATTAAGGCATCAGACTGCTCTGTAGGTGCTTGTAATCTCATGCTGGATTATTTTGCTCTCCCTGTTACTGCAACCCTACTCTACTCCGAGAGGAAAGCTCAGTGCTGAGCATGGCACAGCCCTTGCCACATGCCTTTAAGACAGTCCAGATTCAACACTTCATTGTGTCTGTCCATTGCTATTAGGTAACTTGTCAAGCTTCTACCTGAGCTTTATCTTTGCCTGGGAGATCTCATGGGTAGGACTTGTTTTTCACATTACCAAGAATAACAAGTCCCAACCCTTTGGGTCCCTAAAAGTAATAAGGAATAACTAAAGCATTTACCTCAGATTACATTAATCACATTAGGCCAATGCTGAGAGAGTGCTGAATACTTACACTTTGATTTATGTTTTCCCCTATGGTGTCGAGTGACATCAGATGGTGCTTTCAATAAGCACCAGGAATTTTCACCAGGCCAGCTCATGAAGTGGGGAGAGAAGAACACCATGCATGACTGATGGTTGGCTTTGTTTTTCCCATAAGCAAAGTCCAGGCTGGAGTTTACATGCCAACTCTATGGAGGTGCTGAGCAACCACAACTCCCACTGAGCAGCCATTCAGCACTCCTCAGCATCTGGCATGCTAGAATTTGCATGAATAAACAGTATAAAGATCTCAGAGTTGAGCCTGATGAGTCGTTTCAAAGTTGCAAATATTCAGCATCTTTCAGTATTTGCTTCCTTAAGCAGGGCTCTACTCAAATCTGTATAAAGTTCTTGTAGAAGGGTGTGGAAATTAGGAAAGAGGTCAGTGGGATGGTTTGTCATAACATTTTCATTTATTAGGTCCCAGCAGTTATCCTATTTATGCTGGAGAAAAAAATGTAGACGGCCTTCTAGACATTTGAAACACAATGAAGTCTACACATTGATTTCTGCTTTACCAGCACTGACCTCTGTAGCCTTTAGGTACAAAGGCTGGGATCTGTATTGACAAACTTTAGTCATCCAGAAACAAGATACCCACCCAAACAAACTCTGTTCATCCCCTCTAATGGGAGATTAGAGAAATGCACAAATGTCCCATCTTCAAAGAAGTGGATTGCTCTCTGGAGGTATCTATTTCTTTCTACTGACTCTACAGACTCTCTGGGTGACTGGGTTAGACTATATCTGGCTTTTAAGCAATTATACAAGAAAGATTCCAGCCAAGCATTTCAGGATATAAAAAAACTCCTTGAGGAATTCAGAACTTTGTCTGCAGACTTATTTTACAAGATCACAAACTCTTAAATTTAGGAAGTAGATCGGGAAGGTAAAGTGCTGAATGTCTTCTTAATCTATTTTAATGCAGATGGATGAGGTGGTTGGTTACAACCTCTCTGAATGTTTTCTGGAGCAACAACACCAACCAAAGCAGGTTCTGCCCCTTGGGTCCCCACTCACCTCTTCCTGCTTTGGTTCCATGGTTCACTGCCCATTTGCATTGCTGCAGCTTTTTGAAGGGCTGTGCTAAGAATGGGAACATCACCAAGTTTTTTGTTGTTTTTTTGAGGTAAAGGAAGATATTTTTAAACCTAGATCATTTGAATGATTTGATTTCAGCACAGCTCAACAAACAGCTGCCTCAGCACAAATGCCCTATAAGTGGTGGCACCTGGGAAGCAATAAGAGGCAGGGCCATTTGGCAGAAAAACTCCTGAATCACCTTTGCTGCCAGAGGAAAAAATGGATCCACACCCTTAGAGGCACATGAACTAGCCAGTGCCTTTGCTGCCTCTTTATCCAGCAGGAGAGCAAGGGTGTGAACTTGTTGGAAAGTGTGGGTCTTGGAGAGAGAAGCAGTGAAAATACAGATTTCTTGCTTCCAGGGTTTCTGTAGCCTCAGAAAATGAGCTAGAAATTAAATTTAATTCCCATTTTTAGCTGGCTTGTTTAGAAACAACCCCCAGTGTTGACAAGAACAGGCATGATTAAAAAATGCTAGCTGGTTGCAAAGCAATCACAGAATCTGTAGGCTATGTTTGTCTGCCTCAAATGTCAAGTGTTAAACTTCTGGCACTCTACACTTCCAGGCAGCGGAAACAAAGGGAGCACAACAGGTTATTTTTAAATACTTTAAACTTTAGTTCAAGCATTTTGTTTTCATACTTTTATGCAGTCTAGCTCCTTCAGCATAACACCTGGCAGCTGTCACGTATATCATAACAATATTGTTTCAAAGCTAAGAGGCTGCTTATTTTGCATGGATCTTTTTTATCAGTGGGAATCAACAGAGCATTCTCCAAAATATTTGCTACAATTACCTGCCACAGAAATACATAAGGTGGCAGACAAAATTATATGCTCAGACAAGCTCCATCAGACACAGAATTAGACAAATCACTCTCTTAATAGTGGTCAGCAATGAATTTCAAGTCCATTGGGAGAAAATCCCTTTCTTCAATAGATCATCACTATATTCCAATTGACATTATGTGGATAATGTCTAATGCAGAGTCTCTTACATAATGATCTCAAAGTGATAAAATATATTTCAGAGGAAAAAAGCCCAACTGGCTTATTTTGGTATAGTTTCCACACATCTCCTGTGGGACATGGAGGTCCAAACACTTGAACCTGTGGTAGAACCTGCATTAGAGCATGGTGTGGGAGAGCAGCTTTCTTCTCAGCATTACCTGGGACGAATGAAATACAGTTCCTTTATATAAGTCAGCTATTTTTTTCATAACTCAAAGAAGAAAAGGTAGAAATAACATACTTTTGTAATATTTGACCCATTGCTGCACCTCGTTGATCAACTTTTTATTGAGAATAATTAACTACATATTTACATGAAACCTAGTCCTACTACTGGCCAGGAAATTGAAGGAAATCCAAGAGAAGAGTCTTAAAAACATGTGAATATTAAGGCTGCATGATCAGAACAGTCTGTCCTGCATCTCTCCATATCATTGTTCATTCCTCTCAGAGGGCAGGCTTTTTGGGACCTCCTGATCAATCAGCCTTTTACCATTTCTGCTGACTTCCAGCCCTGCTGGAGAACTGTCTAGCAGAGGAAGGATCCTGTTGAGAGGCTGCAGGAGTAAGTGCTGGTCACGTAGTACATGCTGGTCACCAGTGCTAGGAAGCTACTCATGAACACCAGGTCTTCCCTCTTCCTCCTACTGCTGCTTTGTCACACAAACAGATATGACTTCAGATTAACGAGTTAAATGTGAAGTAAAGACCTTCCAAGAACTTCTCCATGGCAGTAATCAGTCTAATCTATGTTGTAGAAACTTTGTTATTAGCATTCAGGGAGAAGTAGCAAAAATAGTAATGGTTTAATGTCCTATCTGTCTCTGTCAGGCAGTCTTTCCTTTGACTAATATGGACTTTTGTATTTCAAAGCTTTTTCTTCCTCTGCTAATGGCACTTTTGGAAATCCAGTGGATGACACAGAGTGATAGTTCAGACTGTGATTCACCCTGGAGCTCCATTTGTGGGATCAGATAACAGAGCCAGCATAGTTTTGAGGTGTGTAGACATACACATCCCATGCTTGGAGGCTCATCCCGTGCTGCTCACATTGTGAGTGGCTGACTGACCTGGGCTCTTGTAAATGTACAGGGGGTGAGAGAGCTGTATGTGAGCTGTGGGCACAGCACAGCTGCTCTCTTCTCAGAGACAAAACCAGTGGAGGTGCAGGACAAAAAGCCTGATTGTCAGCTAAAGCAACCTGCTGCCATTCCTTAAAGCCACCACATAACAGAAGAAGAAAGTCTTGGCCACAGTTACAACATTGTTTTCACTCATCAGCTGTTGCTGCTACCACTTTTCCTTTGTGTGCTCATTTTTCCATGTCTCCAGTTGCCTGAATCTGCTCCTTACTGCAACCACAGCAACTGAAGCTGTTATCCAAGCTATGACTCTGCTCCAGAACTCCAGAATTGCTCAGTGAGTAGCACCATGATGGCCCAGATGGATGTCTGTCACGTCAAATCTCACACTGTAATCTCTGCTTGCCCGTTAGCAATGCTGGCCTGCTTGCACAGCACTCAGCCAAGTGATGAGCAAAACATTAAATCAAGCTTCCTTAAGTCCATCTCACACTGTTCCCAGGTGAAGTCCAAGCAATTTATCCAGTGATAAATTCTGCTCTTAGAGCTTTGGATTCAGTCACATTATTGACCAGGTATTGACAGGGTATAAAGTACAGATCGCAGTCACTGCCACCAGAAGCAAGCTTGGAACTGACCTGCATCTGGGCATGAACCAGCTCTTTTTTTTTTTTTTAAGAAATGTATTTGTTTTATAAAATTAAATTTTGATACTGTGCATGAATATAAAAATGAATGCATTTTAAAAACAAATCTTTTGCCAGATATTGAAGAGGCTCATCAGCACTAATGGGGGAAATGACAGCTATATTTTCTTGGTAAGGCATTTTGTAATAGAATAAGTCATACAGCAAGTGTTTCATCATGAACAAAAACCACTTGTGTATACAGAAGTGCTGAGCCAGGAGTGCTCTGAGTGACTGATCTGTATTTCGATCACCACCTTCAGTGGCTGAGACAGGCAGATTTTATAGGGTGCTCTCTAAGTTGAAAAGAGCAGTAAGAAATTCAGATCACTTATCCTCCAGGACTGTGAGATCCTCATTCTCTGCTCAGTCAAAGGCGTGATGCCTGTGTTTGACACCTGTAGCATGGTTTGAACATTGTGGCACCTCTTGGCCGGCAGCCGGGGATAACAGGGTTTTTTAATTAGTCACCTGTCTCTTACTTAATGACCTGAAAATTATTGCAAAGATGCCAGGAATATATATATCACCTGAAAAGAGATACAAGACTGAATCATCACTGTTTGATATGTCTGTCTCCCTATTTTCCATTTAATTTTGGCTGCACATGCAGCCCCCCTGGTCTTTATCTCCATTTTAAATGCACAGTAGGTGAGCACTGCAGGGTTCTGCAGTCCAGCCCCTTGACTGCTCACAGGCCTGGAAAACCTGCAAGTGGAATGATACCCTATCCAAACATGGGGCTCAGGCCCAGTCAACTAATTACCACCACTGGGATTTTCAATCAGATAGGCTGGCATTTAAATATTGATCCATCTCTAATGGTTACAGGACTACCAGTGCTCCTTTCCAGAGGTGAGTGAATGGCTACACTGAAAGCCTGGGCTCTCTCAAGGCAGGAAGATAACTAATCAAATATTCCAAAAGCAGATGGTTTGTGTAGTTGTGACATACATCTATCATAATCTATCAAACCACCAACAGTTCATCCGTGATTAAGAAATATTTTTTGTTTACATTCTATTTTCCTTTCCAAACTCCTTAACAATGAGCAGAATGAGTGATGCTTGGAAGAGGAGGCTGAATGAAGGTAGAATTCAGTATTTAAATGAGCTAGTCACAGAAAGACAATGTCTAGGTGAGCCTGGCTTTGTATTCATTTCAACAGGAAAAATAATTTGGTCCAAACTGTCATTGGAGATCCTTTTAGTAATAGACTGAAAAAATTGAAATATCCATAAATCAGATGGTATCTATGACTCACCAGACAAACAGCAGAGTAGACTATTTGAGGGAAAACTTCTGGTGAAGTATTTGCCACTCATATTAATTATGAGAAACTGTTGTCTGAAATCTGGTCTTAATGCATTGTCCTCAGGACTCATCACTGTTGCCTCTGAATCACCCAGATAATTCTCAAAATTAAGAGAGAGGGAGGTGTTAAAAGAGGAACAATCAAGCCTTTCCTGATTTCTTCTGCATGTATTGCCAAACTGAGGGGAAAATATTCACCTGAAGCAAAAAGTCAAGAAACAAAATGGAAATTTACAGGCAAAATTTGCCACCAACTGAACATCAGCCTGAATGGTCACAGACGTCGCTGCTATCACTGAGTCCCAACTCACTGAGTCAAACTAGAGAGAAGCAAAGGCAGAATTTCTTGATTGTTAACTGAGTTTCTTGCATCTAGTGTTTGTTCAGATACAGGTTGAACACTTCCCTCCCACCCCCACACCTCAGGGGGAAATTTAAGAGATGTTTAGGAAGAAGATTGAATCAGAGTTTGATTTGGGCTTCTGTACCAGCTGATTCAAGGTCTCCTACAAAAAGCTCAGCTTCATGGAGGACAGATGACTAATTTTCATTCAGTCAAACCTTGCAGATTTTTTTAATGGCACAGGAATAAACCCTTCAATTTTATACCTAATGAAAGGTAAAATACAGGTATATCAAGACCTAGATTACAAATATCAAGTTTATTTTTGCTGTTTGCATTCCCAGATCTTTCATTAGCACTAAACGCACTTGTTGAAGGGAGCAGAGAGCTTCTGGAGCAGCAGCTGGTGTCTTGGAAGAGAGCTACCTGGGCCATGCCTGTGGCTGGTGCTAACAAATTTCTTGTTCTGCTCTGGGGGAAACTGTGGGAAGGCTGTGTCAGGTGGGCCACAGGGAATGCAGACCCTTTCTTAGCACCATTCCTGCAAGATCCAGCCTTGCAAGACTGCCTTCTCTAGAGCAAGAAATCCCTCTTGGAACACCTGGCTTGAAGGGTTGGGTGCTTGTCTTCCTTACCTAAGCAGCTTGGCAAGACTGAGTTTCCAATTTGGAGAAGAGAACATTAACTATTTGTGTTCTGCTGCCATGCTTGTGCAAACATTCCAGAGCAGCACTGTGCTAAAATGTGGGACCATGCCTTTTATACCTTGATGGAAAAGGGAGGAATGTGAGCAAAGAGCACAGTGTAATTTCTTGGCCTTATTTTGGTTTTCAATGATCTTATTTTGTCCATGTTGTCTGCATATTGACATGACAACCAATCAGCTAAAACTTAGCTAAATACTGACCTCTCTGATGTGATTTAAAGCTGTCCCATAGAAAAAAAAAAGAAGGATCACCAGCTGAAATTGAAGTATTCAGCAGCAGAGCAAAGAGAACTACAGTACATGAATACAGAGAAGACTGTCCTTATTGTAATTCTGGCAAATGGCATAAGGTTGCAAGCAAGTAATAGAAAATTTTAAAACTAATGAAACAAGATTAACATAGGCCATTCCATTAGTATTTTTCCTCCCAGACAATTCAGTCCTGATTATATTTTATATCATCACGGAATAAAGCACTGTACTTACTGGTTGCAAAGGGAAATTAGATCAGGCTACTGTTTGTGGATGATTAACTTGTATTTAATTTCAGATTAAATGTATACTCTGGAGTGCTTTGGAGCCATGGACAGACCCTTTTCTTATGGGGAATTTGAGCAACAGAATGCAGGGTCCAGTACTTCATCTTAGGTGAAATAAAGTGGGTGACCACAGACAAAGACAAACCAAGACTTTCATGAACGCTCACAGATTTATATGGTTTCACTGCATGAGAGATGTTGCTGACAAAATATGATTAGGGAAAGCTGTGGGACCCCAAGATCTGTTTCTCCCATGCACTGGAAAGGGCTGCTTGCTAATGTCTGTGTCACCTGCCACTGATACAGCCCTCCCCATGGTGGCAAGGCAGTTCACTGATGCTGCTCCTGCTCCATGTGCTGTCATCGTTTGCTGCTGGTTGTCATCTCCAGAGGCTCAGATCTCCCCGGCCTTAGACACCAAACAGAGCAGCTGGGTTGGGAGCAATGTCACCTCACACCCAGCAGGCAGGTGGGAGAGGTGCCAAGTGAGAAGCAGCAGCTGCTGCTGAGCTCTCTCTTACTGGAGATGCCTCTCGTTCTCTGTCAGAGGCAGAAGCAGCCCGTGGTGACCACACTGCTGACTTAGGCACTCCCTGAGGAAGGATGAAGCTGTCTGATGCAGAGTTATCTATTTTGTTCATGCTGCATAATCTTCTTTTGGCCCTTCTTACACCAAGCAATCTGCACACCTGTGGGCTGCAACTCCTGTTGCCTTATCCCTGCTGCTACACCCTCCCACACTCTGGAGGAAATTTACAGATGCATCAATACAATTTCTTAGAGTGAAATGACCCTTAAATAAAGTAAATGTTGGGAATTAATTGGGGAACTGATCTCTTTTTGCTGCTGAAAACCCTATTGGTGCATTCTATTAAAAGAGCCTGAAAATAAATTATATGCTGCTCTTATGATGACAGTCACGCAGATTTATATTACTATTATAAATAATTATACAGTTATTCAAGGTAATTTTGTTATTTGACTTTCAGGGTTTATAACACAAAGGAACAAGGGCAGTGACCTGATCTTTCATATGAAAAATAAAGACACATAAACTTTCTAACCAGCCACTTCACTATGCATGGAAAATAAAACCATTTTTATGCAAATAGAATCTGAGACCAAAATGTCTTTTTCTTTCACCTCCTTTCTACTGCATTATTAAATAAATCATAAAGATGTCACTGGAGGCCACATAGAAAAAGGTCTCAAATGGTAGAAATAAGAGCTTTCTGCATTTGTCTATTTTTAATTTCAAAAGGTATTCTGAATTTAAAGAAGAAATCATAGTGCTCTTCACATGCCTGATTTACCAGGAGTAAAAACAACCTATATGTCCTTTAGTAATAATACAACAAGTTTTCAAAAACAAACACAAGTAAATGAAGATTAAACTATGATCCATGAACTTAATTGAGATTTGCATTGTCCAATGCTCTTCAAATTCAAATTAATACAGACAGTGAATCTTTTTGGCTAATTTATGCAACTGAAGTGTAAATTGTAATTTCTTCCCTCTCCCTTTTTATTTTCTTAATGGAGAGATATTCTTCAGTCATAGTGCTGGAAGTTCTGCACATAAAAGCTGAATAATAATTTGTCATTTTTTATAGATGATCCATGTCATGTACAGCGCTGAGACTACAGTGCAGAAAGTGAGCAAGGAAAACCAATCATCATTGTGTTGAAGAATAGATCAACATTGAATTTGTCTATCATTTGAGCAAATACCCAAAGATAACTACAGTTGTTTTGAGTCAGAAGCTTTTGGTGTTCAGTAAATAAAATTAAATATCCCAGTTGTAATACAGAATTCTCTGTAGGTCAGTCATATCACACTGAAAATTGAACACACATGTATGTCTTAACTAAGAGGGGCACGAATTTTGAGCTGGAAGAACTAAGTCATGGATATTGTCTACCGAAAAAGGGGTTACTCCAGAAGAGATGTTATGGAATAGTTAAGGTCTAGATTACAGAGTTTGTATTTGGGACAACTTCACTTGGTAGTGAAGTTCTTAGTCCTTGATTTTATGGATATTTCAGCTTTTAATGTGACCTAAGAAAAAAAAAGCCTTTGTCTAAATTGGGTGGTGTTTCTGCAAATGCTGCATTTCACAGTCATGCTTGGTACTCCATGCTCACTGGGAATGTGGAGAGAGAGCTTTGAACGGGTGGTGGGACCTGAAGGGAATGTGGGGTGTGCTGTGTAAGCTGGGCTGTGAGAGGACCCTTTCCATTATTTCCATGGGGACCTCTGGAGCGTGGGGCTCGAGCCATCCACGCAAGGGAGCACAGGTGAATTGCTTGCCGTGGTAGTCCTGGCAGCAGGATTATTCAGTGGATTTGTTTTCCTGACCGTAACCCCTCTGATGGCAATCATTACTCTCCAACTCTTCCTCCCCTACTTGTTGGACTGAACAAGCTTGGTGCTCTTCACATCTGTCAACCAACAAGTTCTCCATTCTGCTGGTCATCTGAACAGCAACTGAAATACAAGCCCATATATCTGCAAGAGTAAATGTTTCTTTTCATTTTGAACCAGGGAGATGCAGTTTTTAACCATGCAGGATTAAGCTGAAGGGTGGCATTTGTGAGGAGGAAGAAATGATTTAGGCAGCTTGTATTGTGAACTAGCATGATGTGTTTGGATGGGAAGAAAGGGAAAAAACCCTTTAAAGCTATGTAGGAGCATCATCAGATACACTATTTGAACTGTTAGTTAATGGTAAAATGAAATATTTCCTACCCATGAAAGTACAAATCATGTATTGAATCAGATTCCAAAGATGATGTAGTATGATAAGAAATGCCAAAAGTGTTATGCAGAATGTTAACTCCTGTGAGAAAATAAGAAGAGTGCTTCACCAGTGTTGTCATCACATGAACTAGTCATTATCACTATGTTCTGTGAAAAAGCTCTGTTTCCACAGCACTTTTCCATGATATACTTTAATTAGAGGAAGGGAGTAAGTACAATGGTGTGAAGAACATCAGCTGGGGTTTAAAAAAAATAAGGGAATATAGCATTTCAGAGTGTGTTGTGTAAAACCACATGCAGGGAAAATATAAAATTGAAGTCCACATACTTGAAAATGATCACTGCCCCACAACAGCAGTGACATAGATATATCTCATTTCCTTTGTGACATAGATATATCTCAGCTCAGATCCTTAAATCTGACCACAGCATCATCTCACAGCATCACCCTCACTCAGTCACTCTGCTATTTCTATTCTTCTGCACTCTTCTGCTTCTTGTGCTTTCCTACCTCTTGCTGTGTCTCCAGCCCATTGGCAACCCCATCCTCAGCTGTTTCCCCTGCTCCTTTCTCCCATATCACCAGAACCATGAGCTACTCTTCTCAACATCCTCCTCCTTCTTCCAAAATGCCAGTGTCACCTGTGATCTGGGAAAATACTGAGATGCAGCACCCCCAAACTCACATGCCAACAGGAGCTGACATCTTTCCTATGTGTCTGTTTTTGCTCCTGATACTCAATGAAGGAAGCTGGGTACCAGGCTGCTGTTGTTTTTCAGACAGCTGCCCACATCAAACACAAGTTTTGTTCCTTTTCTTGTTGTTTGGGCTGGGGGATGCAGACCACACTTAGGCAAGCTCCAAGAAAATTAATCTAGCACAGAATTTACCTATCTTTAGGCTGCCTGGTCATCAGTGTAACTGATAAGAGGAAACAGCACCAATAAATTTCACTGTGAATTTGCTTTTTGCCAGGTCATTTTGAATATACTTAAGAAGACAATGTCATAATGTATTTGATAATTTTAAAGAACTTTCGGTTTTAATTCCACTCAAATATTCTGAAATCAAACCCTGACTTGAAAAATAGCCACTGAAATTTAGTGGTCAAATGTTGCTTTTGTTAAGAAAGTCAGTGAAATCAGCCACCAAATTCAAGTATCACTGACTGAAACCTCTAGCAGAAGATAAGTGCCCCTTTTATGATATTGCTGTGAACTCTTTCTCCTACCTTTTTGCCTGGCACATGATTGATTGTCTATTGTCATACAATTCTTGACTATATAGCTGCTAATGTATGCTATACAGTCATCTCCAGACTTAAAGGAAACAGCATGAAACACTTAACACCCACTTTTGCTTTCTCTCTCTCACACACACACAATCTTCTCTCATTGCACACATACAGGTAATTACTTCGTTAAAACATGCAGCTAGAACCTGTAAATTACGATAGTTCAATTTTACAGAGTGCTGCTCGTGGGCCGGTCACCAGACACTGGAGCAGGACCTGTTGTGGTGTGCAAATCCTTGCACGGCTCCCTCCACTCTGCTCCTTGTATCTTTGGCCCATGGGGAGTTTGTACACATGTGCTGAAGGAGGATTATTCAAATTTAGGTTATACAAACTCCAATATTGTCATTTTAAGGAAAACATCCTCTTGTACTCAACTCATTAGTATCTGTTATCCCATTGTGCTGCTGAACTGAACTGAAATGTATTATCTTCATGCTCTCTTTCAACCAAGTCTCAAGAATCCTTGGAACAAACCCTCTGCCACAGATCTGAACCCAGGAAATCACACTCCTTACTGAGAGGCAGCCAAACACACAAGGGGGCTCTGGGTGTTGGCATAGCTTCATGTTCACATGGGGAAGCACTCCAGGTGCAGCCACAGAGCTGCAGAAGGCAAAGCCAAGCCATAGCTGCTCAACCAGTAGGACAGCACATAGACAGACTGTCAGCAGGTGATAAGAGTAATCTCATGCACAGGATTTCTCTGCCACTAACACATGCAAATATCTGATGTGCAGAGACATCAGCAGCCTCTCCAACAGCTCCTGTGCGTGAGTAATTTGGATAACAGCTGGCACAAGCAAGGTGCACTGGCAGGTAAGCACAAGCAACCACCAGCATGCTGCTTTGAAGCTGCAGTCAGCCTGTCACATATTGAAACCATCTATAAATCCACGGGATTGGCCGAAACGACAATTTGTGCTGTTTTCATATTTTTTGAAATTGTTCTCATTCTTTAGCATGCAGAGGAAAATGAAGCCACATTTTCCTTAACAATTGCTGTTCCCGCCTTGCTGCATGTCACAGCCCTCTGGGGTGACTTGGGGAGCACTGACCTTGGACGTCGCTGCAGTGGCATTACTTTCCTTACCACTCCCTGGTGCACTCTCCTCGATTGTTGCTGCTGTCAGGGCTTCTGCCTTCTTTGCACTTGTTTCCAGAGAAACAGGAGTCCCTACTTTCCCCAGCCCGCTCACCGGGGTTGGGCTTGGGCTGCTTGGCTGCCGTGGCTGGGACTTATACCAGCTAGGGTAAAACAAGGGGTCCATGGTCTCTGCTGTGGCCGGCACTTGAGTGTCAGACTCGGGAGTCTGTTGAGAACCACTTGGTGTCACAACAACATCCTTAAGCAGGACAGATAAAGAGAAGAACAAGCAGAGTGCACCACGTTACCTTCCTGCCGTAGTCACATTGTTCTGCATGTTGTGTTTGTTAGATATCACTGCAAGGCATAGATTTGTCCTACTAATAGGATCTGAAAGAATTGCAATCAAAATGCGAAGCAAAAGCAACTATCGTTTGAAAAACATGGACAAGAGAAAGAAAACAAATGAACCCAAAAATAGAACAGGCAAACTAGATTGGAAAGGGTGCTAACTGAGACAGGAGTGAGCAACAGGTTCCTTAATTCAGATAAAGCTTCCATTAAGTTCTAAAAACTTAAGAAATTCTGCATGAGAGCCTCATGAACCCATACCAGCCATGAACAACAGGTGTAGCTACCAACAATGGCTTGTTGGGCTTTAGGTTAAGAACAACACTTTTGCCAATGAGTCTGTTGATACGAGCAGTCAGAATAAAGGGAATACTGGAGAGAAGCATTTGCCCACGAGCCTTGCCATCAGTGCTTAAGCCAAACACTGTTGCTCTGCCAGGAAAAGGAGCAGCCAGATGAACTGCACCTCTCTACCTGCATCAAGCTCTTGGGGTTTCTGCACACAGTTTGCTATCACCACTGCATTTCTGCTTTGCCTTTTTACGCCAGAAGGCAAAAACTCAAATACAGGTATCCCCCACACCACAACACCCTCATACCATGTCTGACTCCACACCTGACTATCTCCTAATGGCATTTTACAGTTTCTAGAGCAGCATGCTCTGCCTTTCTCACTTTAGCCTTAGAAATTAGAGAATTCATGTTGGTGAGTAGAATTGCTTATGTCTAGTTCTGGTTTGCATAAAACCCTGCATCATTTAGGGAACACAAGTTTATTTAAGTCAGTGCAAATCTTCAAATTTTGATTAAATCAGTAAAGACTGATTTAAGAGCATCTTCACATGACTGGTGAAAACTCACACATGCTTTTAGATCAAAGAAAGAGTGAATCTACAGTATTTATTTTCATTTGTTTTATGTGGGGAGCTTGCTACAATCAAAGTTCCTTTGTGTCCTTTCTTGTTTTCACATAGGCCTCCTCAAATATATTCACAGCAGCCTTCACCCCCTCAGCAAGTTCACTGAGTAAATTGTGTAAGAGGAGAATTTGCTAAGTTAATGGTATGCCAGGCAAACTAAAGTAGCACATGAAGTATATTTTTTAATGTACATTTTTAGAATATGCAGCAATTGTGGTCTCATTCTAATCAAATTCCCTAAGAAAAGTGTTGGCCTAAAATATTCACACCCTGAACCTGTTTGCTGTTAGGTTGTAAGAGGCAGTTTCCTCTCCTGTTTGGTGTATGATTTTCCTGCATCTACCTAGACATATCCCAAGGATGATCAGAGCAGAAGGCAGCAAGCAACATTCACAGAAAATATATTAGAAGTATAATCTAAAAAATGGTGGTGGAAAGCTTCCTAAATCTAGAGGGAATGCCAAATTCTCTTAGTATAAATATTTTAACAATCATCTCATTTATAACAGTTAGTCTGAGTTAAATCACAGCAAGCAGAACATTTGTTGCAATGCACTTAACTCCCAAATAGAGTATTTTTTATTTATAACTTATGTATCCCATATATATCTTAATTTATCCAGCAGCCAATTTTTTGCTTATCAACATGCACAGGTTGAAGTAAAGTTGCATGTATCAGTACAAGGGCAATAAATAATTTTGCCCTCGGGTGCATCAACTCCCTTAGCCCTGCTCCTGAGTTATGGTGCCCATAGGACACAGGGGAACATTTTGTGGCTCTGCCAGGTGCACTCAGCATAGCTGGCAGGGCACAGGGGCAGCACAGACATTTACCTGACCAGCTGGGGCAGCCAGCACTGGTGCTGGGGTGGCTTCAGCCAGGGCCTCTCCCCCTGCACTCTGTGCCTCAGGGTCCTGCTGAGGTGCCGGTAGTGCTGCCTCTGCCCCTTCCTCTTCCACCTCTTCCTCCTCTTCCTCCTCTCCTGATGATTCTGTGTGGACTTCACCCAAGCCTTCGCCATCCTCTGTCTCCTCCTCTTCTTCTTCTCCCTCCTCCTCTGATAGGACACGTGTAAAAGGACAGGTTGAGCACCATGTGAAGATGACTTCAGTCTTTAGGTAATTAAAAAGCCATTTGCAATTGCATGGCAAAGTCACTGCCAATCTTCTGCCTGGCAGAGAAGGTGTTGGTAAGGAGCCTGCTCCCACCAGCCTGGACTGGGCAATGCCATGGAGCTGCCAGCAGGAGCTTTGGGGCAGGGAAGACACTGAGCACACGTGCTGGTTAGACTCTAAAGCTGGCCCTTTCCATGGGAAAGAGGACAGAAATTCCTGTCAATGCAGCTATCCTCATGAGGGATGTGCAGCACAGCCCTGCACATTTTGGGGAGAGGTTACCTGGGATCTGGCACAATCTGTCATGAAAAAAGTCCTTCTTCTAATTCTAGGTACATGTTTGTTCTAATGCCATTGAAGCTGTCCTCATAATTCTTTGCCAGGTCAGTGCTTTGCAATGCATGACTGGAAGTTTGAGATACCAACATGCCTAAACCAGACTGGCAGACTTGGTCAAATCATTGCTTTTGTGCCATGTGACATATCCTGTGCCATCTGCAGTCATGGCTCAGGTTGTTTCCAGAGGAAGGCCCCTGGCACTGGATTTTCTTTAGTATAATCACACTAGCTATCCTAAAAAATGTGCAGGGCCATCCTAGCACTTCAGAGAAACAAACCTAGATTTGATTATGATTGATACATAATGCTCTGGTTACATCTTGGCATAGAGAGAAAGATCTGATTTGAAGTTTCCTACTCAGTACCATCATGTGAATCACACACAGCTGCTATATAAGAAAGAAATTTTGGTGAAATAAATTACATACCTCTGTCAAAATCAATTTCTCGTATTATTTTTTCTTCTCTACTGAGGTTCACTGTGAATTGGTTCATATTTTCATACCCATCCTCTATTTTTTCCATTTGAAATCCTTTAGAAGCTTCAGTAATTCTAAAATAGAGATTGGTTATTGGCATTGGATTTGAAGATAAATTTATAAATTTGAAGTGATTATAAAAAACAAGAGTCTCAAGTTTAAATACTTACTTTTGTAGCAATGTTTTGGCATTCTGTGGAAAAAAAAAGAGAAATAAGTGACTTCTTAAATAATTCAATTTTTTCAGAGATTTTATGCATTGAGAAATAATTCTTACAATGGCAGATATTAAAAGCACTAATAAGGATTTCATAAGTGACAGCCATGACATCTAGGAAAGAGATGAAATTTGGATGGTAATTAGTATACAGCTGAGTAAACCTTTTAGTTCTTCAAAGATGTTTTAAGTAAAACAGGAATATGATGGGAAATATGCACAGTTGGTAGGAAAAAAAAAACAAATAGAAATATTTTTCCTCTTTTTTTGGTTGTGCTTGTGGTGAAAAGCATTTAGTCTGTTACCCTCTTTAGTCACAGTAATTACATCTTTGACTATCCATAAGGGCATCCTTTTGAAGAAACAAAATTCTATTTGTCTTAGAAGAATATTGTACTCTTCAAAGGCAATTCTTTGATGAAAGTAAGTGTTGGTTGTTTTATTTTAGTTTTGTTTGTGGCTGGTTTTTTTTGTTGTTGTTGTTTTTGTTTTGTTTTGTTTTGTTTGGTAGAAAATGCCCTTCCATCCTTTAATATAGAGAAATTGTAAAATTGCAATACAGAAATTCTACACTAAGGAATTCATTGGACAGGCTGGTAATGGTTCCCTCCTCATCTCTCTTAAATTTACAGTAAGAAAACAGAAGAAAAAAAAGAAATAAAGGTATCAAAATGTATCTTAGCACATAAGTTATTGAAAAGTTAATAATTTTGTCAATTTACAAATGAAACCTATAATTCTCAGAAGTTCATGTACACATGAATATATTGTCCCACCATGGTATTGGTGGGAAAATAAAGATTACCTGGAAAATGTTTAAATTCCTATTTCTTCTAAGGGGACCAGAAATTCATACATAGGACAGTATATTTTGGTGCAAATAGCAAATACTCATATTCTTGATTTGGATACTATCCACAAGAGGAGTAGTTATTTGTCTGATTCAGGTGTTTAAAAAATGAGTTTGTATATATGTTCACTTGAAGATAAACAAACTCTGAATGGACCTACAATTGAGAAATGCTTAAATAGTACATTAATAAACCCGTCATTCTTTTTCTATCTCTATTTATAGACTTCATACCTGCAAAAACACGGCCATTTCTGGTTCTTCCATGAACTGGATTCCTGATTCAACCAGTTTTGACACAGCTTCCAAGTGATCCGCATACTTCTTCATCAGGGAGCGGACGTGTTCCAGTTTCTCCTCTTGGGTTCTAGTGATTATTTGTGTCATCTCATTTTTTCTTTCTTCCAGTACAGAATAGAGATAATCAAATTTTTCACACAACTGTTCTTTCTGTCGTCTGCAGCATTCCTGTGAATCATTTGGTTTATGTTAAACATGTTATGTTCTTTAAAGGGTTTCTATTTTTACAGTTACTTGGAAGCATTTTCATCAAAGAAATTCCTCTTTCTGAGCAGTGCAAAGGATTCTGAATGACCCCAGAGACTTTTATAATTTTCAAAGTCCAAGCTGTTGGAACAAAAGTTTAAAAACTCTCCTCAAACTCTGAGTTTCAAACCACTGAGAGCCCCCAAACAGGTTATTGTATAACTTGTGAGTCTGCTAAAAAAAGCAAAAAGGTATTTATGATGTCTGTAGTGATACATCAAAGTCTGCAGAAAAAGTAAAAGCTCCCACCGTATTAGCAGCTGGGTCCATTTGCGTGAACAGAATGGTTTTAAAAGGAGTGAGCATCTCAAACAGCTCTGGAGAATTTTCTTTTTCTGCCAGAGTACCTGGAACAATCCTAGCTGGGCTTGATTTTCACATATGCCCTCTTAGACTCTATTTGGACAAGAGGTGTCCATTATATTCCATTTACTGTGCACTGAATGAGGTGGAGGTTCTGCAAAGGAAATGGTGTGTGACAGAAGCACAAAGACAAGAAGGAGGAATCAGATTCCAACCATATGTTCAGGCACTGATTTTCACATCATTTCTTGAGACACTTCTATGGTCCCTTCAACCAAACAGCATCTTTCACCGAGTTAGGAGGATGGGTTTGATGACTGCTGCATTGACCGCTCTCTAAAAAGAACAAACTGCACTTGTAAAAGAGGATTTATGGGGAGGAAATGGGGGACAAATTATATATAATGTCTGAGGTCTACCAAATAGAAGTACTTGAGTAATTTATGTGCCCCAGGGCATAACCTTATTGTGGTTAGACCTGGTTGTGGATGGTGGTGATTATTTAAATCTCTTTCCCAGGAACTGAGGCTGAATCGATTCCTCATTCTTGTCCCTTGAGGCATAACAGGCAGCACAGGATTATTAACAGTCCCACAGAACTTTCGGTAGGGATAAGACTTATTATTCACAGCACTTGGCCAGAGAGAATCCCACTTTTTTTTTGACTTCCAGCCAGAGCTCATTCCTATGAGTGGTGATAGTCTGCTCTGAATCATTCAAAGGAGAAAGCCTTTCAAAAACCTTCCTTTGGCTGAAAATCACTGTCTACATGAGGGTGGAGAGGGGAATGAATGCACATCTTGATGCACTGACCCAAGTATCCACCTCTGCTTCCCAATGAGGAGGGGTAGGCTAAACAGGCACTCCTTGCAGGGGGTGCAGGCTCGGGAGTCCTTATCACTTCCCAGAAATTCCCGATTAGTGCAATTACAGGGCGGGGTTAGGGGAGTTTTCAAACCGAGTGAGTCATGGTTTCTGGGTGTCCTATGTTCAGACCTCTAATAATCTTCTCCCACTCCTCTCCTAGCTTTCTCCCCATGAAATGTCATTCAGATCACTTGTAAAACAACCTTAATTTCAAGACAGGTGTGTGCTATCTTTGTCATTGACACAGGACAAGCGTTAGGGGAGGAAGAGCAAGCACGTTATAGCAGGGTGCCCTGAAAGATCCTTCCCTGTCTTTAAGCACTAATAGATAATATTTCCTGCCAGCAGATATTACAAAGTTGTGAATCTCAAGAGTGAGAGTGCAAAACAGGTTTTTAACTGCAAATGCTGAAATATTTCTGAAATATTCTCTTTCTGCATAAAAAGTTCCCACATGAAGTCTCTGCCTGATGGAATTACTCTAATCAGATTCTGTGTAATGAAAAAGGTTAACAAATACATGACTTTGCATTCTAAAAAGTTCTCAGCCTTTTTGTTTTTTAAAGCACAGCTACATCAAAAAGAAAGGAGTCCTTGCTACTGAGCATGAATCTCACTGCTTGTTCCAAAGGACCTGTATTGGCTGGTCTATGCTCTTAGCATTTGAAAAAAACACTGTAATTTTTCCTTTGTTATTAGACTCATTTACAGAGCTAAACAGAACCTAGTAATTGATTATAGTTTTCTGGTATTTAGCATTTTATATTATTTTCTGAATTTTCAGTATAATATGTGAATTAAGTCTACTTTTTAATTAGTTAAAGGCTGTACAAATATTTTTTTGCTTTTCTGGTTTTTAAGGTTGGACAGGAGCAGTGGCTAAAGGCAGAACTGTAGGCTATTACTTATTCCAGCTAAAAGTAATATGATCATGTATTTTCTGCTAAAGCAGATATTTATTGTTCTCTGCAAAGTGTTAAGCAGAAAGAAGAGACAATCCTGGACTGTGTTATTTCCATGTGTAAATATTTCTGAGTTCCAGCTGTAGCTTCTCATCTTCAAGGACGAACTGATGTCAATTCAGACAAAGCTCTTGCATAGTAGGAAATGTGATTTGCTTGAAATGTAACATGGAAATGCCAAGGTAAACTCTAAGTTCTGTTTTCTGCAATCTTTGACTTTAAAGGTGAAAAGCCTGATAAAAGAAGGCAAAAAGGCTGCATTTTCTTTGGGCTTTGACTTTAATGGCTAGATTTTAAACTGAGTGGATGACTCGGAGGAAGCTAGTTTCAGAAACTGTTGTATTTTTCAAGGTATTTTTAGCACAGTAGCTAAAAAGTAAGCTCTATACTTCAGACTAGGTGTTTGAAGATTTGTTTCTGGTTCAGCTAGTTCATCTTAAATGAGTGTAAGCTTTTGCTTTTGTATGATTCAAATTTCTGCAGTTACCCTACTTGAAAGGTTTGTTTCTGTCTGCAAAGTCCTGATTCCAGCCAATTTCATCCTTGTGGCATGAAGGCTTCCCAACTACAAAGTTCTGACTGCCATTTATGCACTCTCTCTTTTACTTGGGCCAATGGTTTTGTGTTCTTTGAAACAAACTCAGACATTTTCTGTTCCTTCTTGCTTGGAATTGTGTAATTGTTTTTTCTTACTAATTAGAATCTATACATAACTTATTTTTCCCTACCATTTCTCCTTTCTTCTCCAGCTCTGAAGGGTCAATATAATTCTAATTGGGATGAGAGGGATGTGTCTCCTTCACTAGATGCTTCATCAAATTCTGATCACAAAATCAATTCATATGAACTCCTTTCAGCCTATTCTGTGATGCTCAGGTTGGTCAAAGTTGATGTTTATATTTGCTTTGCCCATGTAAAGCTCTCAGAGGAAGTGAAAGCCGTTTCTGCTATTAACACAAAACCAATTCCATCTCTTCCAGAGTGAAACCTTCACCAGAAAGTCCAGTAAGAACCCAAACTCTTCTCTCCCATGAGCAGCAAAACAAGACTTCTTAAAGGACAACATATTAAAACACTACTTCTGTGCAGAAGGCAAAGCAACCAAACACAGAACAAATACTGACATACCTGTGAACCATGCTGTGCCTACCCTGTGGCTGGGACTAAGGCTCTCTTCACTGGACCTGTCACACTTCAGACTAACTGCTCTTTTACAGCTCTTAGATGTAATTCTAAGAATCTGATCTTAGATGTTAAATGAGCTGGGAGTTGATGGCATTTTGGCAGATCTGCTTTTAACTTCAGTGAGATCCTATTCCACTAAGAATATTGAGCAAGACTTGCTGATATGGATTATCCTTACTCTTTATCCCCCACCATATAGCAAACGCCAGGGGTGCTGAGCAGGATGTACCCTTTTGTTGAGGCAGTACATCTTGATAATTTACAAAGCCACGAAGAATGGTTTAGTGAAATAGTAAACTGTGAAATTTGGGTAAAGTGACGTCTGTTAAAGAATGATCATTACCAGAAGTTTAAAAGCTGCAATGTCACACTGAAATAACTGCATTTAAAGAGGTGGTACCTACCTCCACTGTCTTGCAGGTCTCCTCCAGCTGCGTGACAATCCCTTGCATTCTGTCATTGCTCCCCACCAGGACTGCAATTCCGTCACTCAGCTCAGACTAGGCAGTAAGGGAGAGCAAGCAGAAGGGTGTTAGGTGCTGTCACACTTCAGGGTGACATATCTAACAGTGAGGAGCAGGGGACAAATTAGCCATACCCAGGATATTACTCTGTCTTTCCACCAAAAATGAGAAAAATGTGGCCACAAGATACCTGCTTGTATTTTGACATTTTTTTCCTCTCTCAACACACTGTGAAAACATTGACATTTTTGAATTTTTATGGAGAAGAAACTGTTTGGAAAGAGGGAAGTACTTCGTTCTAGGAAGTTCTTCTAGATGTTTTTGTCTGAAGTGCTGTTTCAACAGGCCTCAAATATTTCCTTTGGGTTTGTTGAGAGAAGACTCTTGAGGGGTTGTTTTTTCAGTGTCTGGTTCTAGCCACACCATTGTGGTATTCCCCTGAGGACTGTAGCTCTTGGCCTTGGAATAGAGAAGAGGTGGCCCATGGACCTGGAGGGACCAAGGTGTTACCAAGTCCCTGGCAGTGGGGTTGGGGATGTGCTGAGAGTGGACAGGAGACAAGGAAGAGAAGAAGGTAGAAGGTGAAGGTAGAAGCTGGCACGAGGGAAATGAGTGGAGGAAGAAAATAACCTGAGTGTGGGGATGGAGATGATTGTGAGGTATCCCTAAGAGAGACAAAGAAGCCAGTCCTAGGGAACTTGGGGAGGGTGCTGGGGAGTGCAAGGGGCCCTTGGCACACCACTGTCGTGACAGAGACGACTGTGTTCATGGCCTCCACAGCTCTGTATGGGATCCCTTGAGGCCTTCACAGCTCTGTAAAGGCTCCTTTGCAGCATGCATCCTGCAGCCTCCAGGTTATGCCTCTCATCTTGGGCATGACAGCCCCTTTCCATGGGCATTCTGGGAAGGAAGACACAGCTTGCAAATCTCTGCGCAAAATGAGTGACTGGGGGCATGGATTCAATCCAAGAAACTTCTTCTTCTCCCACATTTTTTTTTATTGAAAAGGATGTTTTTAACTCCTTTCCTAAAGTAACTCCTCATTTGTAGTTTGCACACACGCACACACACACACACACACACACACACACACACACACACATCTGTGTGACAAAGTTGGAGGCTGGGATTGGAAACTTGGCCTGTCTGATTGCTTGCCCCACTGGGGTGCTCCAGAAAAATGAGCTGTTGATCTCAAGAGGATAACCCAGTGAGTCAGGTTTTAAATTAACACTGTATTAAAAATAAACAAGTCTTTTACTGGTGACAGCAAGGGCAGAAGATGTTAGGTACATCCTGTGCTGCCAACTATTGAATATTCCTTCATTCACTTGCAGGAGGAGGTTTTTCACTTAACTTTTCTTAAAAATGGCATGCTTAAATGTAGAAGTGTCTGACAGATAACTATTTGATTTGAAATGGTCTGTTCTCTTTCCAGTTCTTAGTCTTGGAAATACCACTTGTTTGTCTGATCTAAAAGAGCTGCAAAAAAGGGATTAGGAACTCAAAATAGAAATCCTCAGCTCCACATCGAAATTGGGACAAATTGTAATATCTTTTTGTGTGATCTCTCATAAATTTATTTTCCTGTGTTTCTAAACAATTTCTACAGATTTATAAGAACCTTTCAGTCACACACAATAGAGGCAAAGGCAACCCCAAACCCTTTTGGAAACTCGCAGGAAGCTCATGGGAATACTTTCCTGTTGATGGTCCTATCAGTTTCTTCAAGGACTTTGAGAAACAAAAAGATATTTACCTTCTGTTGCTGGTAAACATTTGTGAGAGGAGCAACCTGACAGTCTTTGTGGGCACCAAAGATTTTGCACAAGGAGCAGGTGGGCATTTCACAGTTCAAACAATAAATATTAATTCTCTCATCTTCGTGCTCTTCGCACATTGGCTGGTCACACTTCCTTTCAGGTCTGCAAAAGAATACATTTGTTTAAAATAAAGATGGTGCTCATGAGTTACTGATAACACCATTTAGAGTGTTACCATGAAATATGGTACATTTTTATAGCAGCATCCAAGGTTGACTGAATACACAGCACAGACTTAAACCTGCCACAAGGGATGACTAAAGAGACAATGGTACAGCTTAGTGCCCTGACACAATATGAGGTGATGACAATACAGCAACATTACTTCATATGGGGATTCCCATATGAATGAGGAATGTGACTGGGAGTATGACAGAATGCTTGCTCATATTTAAAAATTCGAATAACCTCACTAAGCCTGGACTCAGACTACTCATGTATTTTAATTAACATGTTATCTAACATCTGTCTGAAATATGAAACTTATGTAATTTCTTTCTGGTTCATCATGCAAATTGTTGTGCACTTGGCTTAATGCAGCAAAGCTGTTATGGGGGAGACTGATTTTAAGCAAGAGTTGAAGATACTGATGAACCTTTAGGCCCATAAGTCTAAATCTCTGCTGCTGAGCTTTGTGAGGCCCTGGTTCAGGACTGTCAATATCAAACAGCACTGAGTCCTTACAGCCTTTACATTAGGCCAGCAACCAAAACAGGGTGTCACACAAATTAATTTCAGCCAGGTAGCACATGTCTAACTCTACAGTGTCAAATGTTTTAGCAGTAGTTTATTCATCTGTACCCAGCAGAAAAGGCTTGGGCTACACAAGTGTTCTTCTCCTGTGCTAAGCCAGGAACTATTGCCATGTTATAGCTCAGTCTGATCTTCACCAAAATGATTTAGCTGTATACACACAAATCTGCACAACCTGTTATCTTAGGATAATTTAGTTGTAGCTTCCTTCAGATGAGCCACTTAAGCAACATTCCCAGGGCAAGTGACAGCTCTGGTCTGGTGTGTGTAGGCAGGGTGGCACTTTCCTGAGCCCACACTTCAGGCTTAGCACCCTGAGCCCATCTGTGGCAAACACATGAGTGTGTAAGGATGTGGTACAGAAGACAGGGGCCAGTGGACTGATGGAAAGAGTGTGTCTGGGGTTCAAGCCTTCAAAAGCCATCACTGTTACTGTGACAATGTTAAATATTTTCAGCATAAACCATTATCTCCTTCTGCCACTATTTGGAAAGAGAACTGTGACATAACCTGTAGCAAGTGCAACAATGGCATCATATAAATATTTTCTTCATCATTAGAAGCTATGGAATTTAGTGGAATTACATAGGAACCCTTTCTAAAGCCTTTCTACAGAGTTCTGTAGCAAGGAGGCAACCAGCCATTCTATTAAAGCTTAAAATGTATGGGGAAAAAAAATCATTATTTTATATTATATTACGGTAGAGTTTTCCCATACTGTTTGGTAGAGTGGATGCAGCATTTATTTTTTTAATGACAAAGTACAGATTTTCTCTTCTAAAAGGAGTGGAATATGTACAGTAAGAGACATTAATCTAGTAAGAAACAAAATGTCTCACATTTTCATGGGTTTTTTTTTACTCCAGAGTGCCCTGGAATTAAAAGGATTCATAAGGAAAATCTGTAATCTGCCATATAACATGATATACCAGAATAAAATAAGATAAACACTTCTGAAGAAAGCCTGTGTTATTTGGTTCAGATTTCCAGCGTTTGTTAACATAAGGCACTTTGTCAAATCAAACATTGTTTCAATGCTAGTCAAAAGAGGTGTGTCTCCTCCATAAAAAATGCTATACATTGTTTGCAGATTACTCAAACAGCCCTTAATATATTCATGTCATAGTGCACCATGCATAGTGGGAGGGCCCGTGTGTGAGTGCAATACAATGAATTTCAAAGTGATTAATTAAGCCTGAGATAGCAGCTCTTCCTGCAAATATTTACAAGATCAGAGCCAGAAACTACTAGAATTTTATTGGACACTGGAACAGTGCCACCTGCATGAAAGACACATTACACAGAGCAAAAAGGTGACGGTGTCAAGCAAGTTCAGCCAGAAGCAGCCAACCTTCAAAGGTGCCGCAAAGAGCTGGAAGCAGCCTGGCAGAACTCCCTGAACTAGTGGGGCCCTGAAGACAGTGTCAGAAGACTAGAAATAAACAGATTTACAGTCTCCTCCCCAGGCAGTGCAAAAGGAGAGATTTTTAGCACGGCATTCCCTGACTTCAGACAGGATCCTCTAGATCTATGTTGGGGTAGCAAAGGCCAACCTCTAAGTTTAAAATGGAGATTGATTCTGAAACAGGAGATTAAAGAGTAGTTGATAGGAAAATGGCTTTAGTAACAGAAAAGATTCACCACAGCTGTGCTGGTGGCCTAAGAAATGTCGGGTTGCTGAAATGTCCTGATAACTTTGTGGTGTCATTCTTGGACTCTTCTGTTCAAGATGCTAAGCCTGTGTTTGACTGCCAGAGGCTTATTCTTTCCCCTTGAAACTGTGTTTGGACCACACTTGAAGAATTGACTGGGTCCTGTTCTGGACTGAGCTCTCCTCTCACTACAAAAGGCTATCAGGTTGGTCATGCCAATTTCCTCTTCATAAATCCATCCTCTTCATAAATCCGTGACTATTTCTTATCACCTTTATGTCATTTATATATTTGGAAATGGTTTCCAGGGGGGTTTGCATGAAATACTTTCTAGGGACCAGTGTGCATGACTAGCCTGTAGTTCCCTTGATTCTCCTCCTTGCATTCCTTGAAGATTGGAGGAACATTTGATTTCTTCCAGTCTAGTCCACAGGAAATTGTTCCAATTACCACAGCCTTTCAAAGATTATTGAGAGTTACCTTGCAATAACATAAGTCAGCTCCCTCACCACTTATAGATGCCTCTCATCAGGATGTCACCAAAGGTGAGTCTTCCTTGCTCTAGACTTTCCCACTGATCTCAGGGTACTATGATTCCATAAAACTCAACCTAATAGTAAAGTCTGAGGTGAAGGTGGCACTGAGTACATTGGCCTTTTCTACATCATGTGTTACATGAGGCCCTGCTCTGTTTAGTAGTGAACTCACACTTTCCCTAATCTTCCTGCTGCTGATGCAGCTGTAGAAGCTCTCGTTAGCTTCCATGTCCCTCATCATAATCAGTTCCAGGCGACCTGGGCTTTTCTAACTTCATCTGCATGTACTTGGAGAGTGTCTCAAAATCTTGCTGAATCACCTGTCCATCTACTTTTTGATTCTTTTTTTAATGTTTGGTTTTCATTTTTTTTTTTAATCAGGAGCACCCTCTTAATCAACACAGGTGTTTTGTCACCATTGCTTGAGTTCCTGTACATGGGGACAGACCATTTTGACCTTGGAGGAAGGTGGTCCTTGAAAATCAGCCACAATGATGGACTCTCTCAAAAGCAATGAAAAGCCCACCAATACCCAGGTAGAAATGGGGCTTTTAAAATGAGAAGGCTATAGAAGTTCATGTGGACATAAGGTTTCCTGTAGCTCTGTTACACACCTATCATGGATGCCAAGCCCATGAAAACTGTTAGTGCAGGTGAGCTTGGGGCTTTGTCCTGTGGGGAGTTGGAGAAGATCCAGATGATCTCACTCATCTCTTTCATTGCACAGCTTGTGGGGCTCCTCCTCTCTTGGTGACCTGTGGGCAGGGAGCAAATTTCCCTGGCCCAGCCTGAGATCCCCAGATACCCCTGCAGCCTGGCCTAGGGAGAGACATCCTGCCTTGGGAGTTTGGGCTAAGACCTCGGAGGTGTCAGGGACAGAGACTTCTGGTGGTGCTGGCTGTGGGGCCCTGCAGGATGTCAGCACCATCACAGGGTCCGTGTAGGCTGCTCTCAGCACAGCCTGGTCCCTGCTGCACACTCTGCTCCACCGTGCTTGGGACTGCAGGGACAGCCTGTTCCTCAGGCTCTCCCTGCTAAGTGCAAGGCAGAAAGAGTGCTCAACCCCCCCTGATCGGGATTCAGCTGGTAACAAAGCCCAAAGCACTTTTTGATCTGGAATAGCCAGCTGAGATCATTAGAACTTGCCAGATTTCACAAAAAGTCACAGCCTCCTGTTGCTACCCTTTCCTGGTGACAGCAGGGATCCTGATGTTCCTCAGATAGTTTAGGTGATCAGTGGCCTACAGATTTTCAAAGACTGGTTTAATATTTAGCCAACTCAATTTCCACTGTTTTCAGTCCTTTGCTGTCTCATAAAGCTTTTTACAAGCCACCTCCTGCCTGAAGAATTCTTCCGTTGTGTTGCTAATGCATTCTAAATTGGGCAACAGGCTATGCTGCCATCAGCTGGAATTTGATGAGCAATGGGATAAAAGACCATATGATGTGATACTTAGTAATAGGAGGGGCTGCATATGAGGGCTTAGGTGGACTCTCCCAATCAGGAGCTCAGTCCAGCTCCTGCTCCAGTTTTTATTTTAAAAAACCCCATTTCCTAAATTCAAATAGAAAGTCAAATTACAAAGAAAAAAAAAAAAAACACCAAAAAAAACCCCAACAAAAAACCAAAAAAAACCCCAACCAATCCTTTTGAAATAATCTAGTCAAAGCTTGCTCCCTTGCTGCCTCTACTCTCCCTTTACGTTCATGTGAAATGCAGGTGGGAGCTGGCCTCATTCTGGCACATGCAGTAATAGTGAATTATACCCACAGGATAACTCGATGGGAAGAGGTTCCTGTCTGGAAATCACACGTGCTGCCAGTTTGAAGGGTTGTCTTGGGAAGAACAAGGAGGCAAAGATCACATCTCACCCTCCTTCTTATGTATCTCTGCCAGACCCCAGGGTGGGGTGGAAGAGACTGGTCAGGGTGGAAGAGACTGGTATAAAAGGAAAAAGTGGGGAAGACTTGATTTCCCTTGACTTTTTGCTTTCAATGGGACAGCACAGGGAAAAGCCATGAAAGATCTGCTCACACTTTCAGGGGAGCCCAAGGAATGTTAGGCAGAGGGAGATAAGCAGCTGAGGCCCACAAATGGCCGAATAGTTTAGATAATACTGCTATGCATTGCTGCTACTATGTAGCCCTAACAATGACTTTCATTCTAAGGACATACATGAAGGTTAAATAAGCATCTTAACAGATTAAATAAAAAAAGCTTTTGGACAAATATATAAGCAAATTTATGTTTTGGTTTTGTTTTTTTTTTCCTATTCTCCTGTTTTATTCATCATGTGTTTTACTTTCGTGGAATTTTTAAAAAGTCTACTAAATCTATTCTTACATTTCTACTTAACTGTATTTTGTTCCAATTCCTCATGAATTACACAGGAAAGAGGACCTGCTTTTTTTTTTTTTTTGAGTTAAATACAACTGTGAGCTGAAAAAAAAGCAAAACCAAGGAAAACATGAGGCCACACATGTCCAGCTTACTTGGTGAAAAGCAAAGTCCACCATTGCAGCTTTGTTGATTCATTTCCTCTGAGATTTTCCTGACTCAAATAATATTTGAGTATCAATGACACACACAGGGGTAGCTGACCTTTACTTGGCACGGAGCGCAAAGGGCAGCAGAAAGGACAATTTTAAGCCAACTTCGTGCTCTCCAGCGCTTTGGAGCTCCAACCCATGCCCAGCTGCCACAGTCCTCAGAGAGATTCAAACAGTTGAGAAGAGCCAAAGCCACTGTCAGGCTCTAAAGCGTTCTCTCTGCTGGTGACTGTCCTCCTCTGCTGGAGGAAGCGTCCTCAGCCATCCCAGGGACTGGGTTGTGCTGGCTGTGTCCACCTGCACCAGTGATGCTACCTCTCTGTCCCTGGGAAACCCAGCTCCTTGTTGGGGGTGGGATCAGAAGACTGTCAGGGAGCACGGCCAGGATTACACCTTCCAGGTGAACAAAACACCTTGCCATACAGAACCAACTCTAAGGATCCATGCTGGTGACAAAAAAACAGCTTCCCTGGGCGAGATCTCCCTGCTTGGTGGCCTGGGGCCAGGTTAACTTCATGATAGAATCACAGAATTATAGAATGGTTGGGGTTCAAAAGGACCTGAGAGATCATGTAGTTCCAACTCCTCTACCTTGGGCAGGGACACCTTTCACTAGCCCAAGTTCTGTGAAGCCCCATCCCTCCTGGCCTTGAACGCTGCCAGGGATGGAGCATCCACAACCTCTTTGGGCAACCTGGGCCAGTGCCTCACCATCCTAATAGTGAAGAATTTCTTTCTATATCTAGTCTAAACCTACTCTCTTTCAGTTCAAAACCTTGGCCTATCAGTTCATGCCCTTGTCCAAAGTCCCTCTCCAGCTCTAGGTACTGGAAGGTGCTCTAAGGTCTCCCCAGAGCCCTCTCTTTTCCAGGTTGAACTCAACTCCAACTCTTTCAGAGGAGAGATGCTCCAGTCCTCTCAGCACCTTTGTGCCTCTCCTCTGGGCTCACTCCAGCAGGTCCATCTCTTTCTTGTGCTAAGAACTCCAGAGCTGGATGCAATACTCCAGGTGGGGGTTTATCTCCTTCACCTTCCCCCTTACTAAGTTCTCCACAGTGGTATCATGAATCCAACCCATCCCAAGGAAATACAGACGAGAAAACATTTTTCTGTTTCTGGATCCATTACACAGCAAATGCAAGAAATTACCATTCAGGAGTAATCTTCGTTTTTAGAATTGACCCATTCCTCTGCCCTGAGGTCTTGACTCTTGTGCACAGCCACACAGCTCTGATATGTATTGTTTACTGCTCTTCCTTCTCTTTTATAGACTCCTAAATAAGACTTGATTTCTTAAGTTCACATCCAAAACTGACAAGAATGGAGGTATTTTAAAGAGAATTTTCATTTGGCATTATGATGCAGGGTACCTTCTGTGTGAAATTCAGTTTTCTTTCTGTTTGCACTGTCTGTACCTCAGGATTTTCTAATAGGATTTGAAATCCTTTCCCTTCTTTAGCATGAGAACACACAGGCTAAAGAGAAAAAAGAATTGTCTGAACTGTTTTTGCAATAAATTATGTTAACCAAGATACTTTTCCCTTAATCGTGTGAGTAGCTGTGCTGACCTCAAAGGCCTTGTTTACACAGGTAAGTGGTGCTCATGTGAATAAATATGGCCCAAACCTCTGCTGTAAGTGGAAACAGGGAAGCCCAGCATCTATTTGGATATAGTTTTCTGTCCTCAGTAAGAGCTGACTTCATCGTGCAGCAGACAGTCAGGCATGGCAGCACAATCCCTTTCTGCTTTTCCAAGAGACAAAACGACTAAATCAACCTCATGTGTGCCCTCTGAAGGACACAAATTCCCTTGTTACCTTGTGGACTCCTGCTTGTAGATGTCGATGATGTTCTCCACCAGCAGGTTCCTCTGCAGCCCGTAGACACCGTGTCGGTCCAGGACCACCTCGTGCCTGCAGGAGGGACAGCGGAAGCGGCCGCCCGACGCCACAGTTGTGCCTCCCCTGGTCGGCAGGTAGGGGTTGGAGGCCTGCTCTTGCCAAGCAACACAAGGAGAGGGAGTTACGGCCATGAAAAACCATGAAAGCCTCTTCCAAAAGCACCAAATGGTAGGAAGCCATTTGTCACTATGCCCAATGAGAGGGTAATTCTGACATGTCACCCTGGGAAAGCACCTGGTGACTGCTGGGCGAGGGGCCAGTCCCTCAGCTCACACTCGGCCATGTCACCACAGCCAACAGGTGGCACTTCCACCTGCTGTGAGCTCAGCCCTGGCCCCCAGATACATCCACTTTGGCCTTAAATCACTCCCCCCAACCTGTATCACCAACTGTTAAAATTGATCCACCAAAACATGTAAAAAATCTTCTTTCCCATTCATTCCAGCCAGTCCTGCTTGGGAAGTAGAGCTCTCTGTGGGAAGAAACCTACCTGGAAGATGTCACTGGCGCACTTCCGACAGAGGTTGTGCTGGCAGGGCAGGATCACCACTGGCTTGGTGAACATCTCCAAACAGATGGGGCAGATCAGCTGTTTCTCCAGGTTATCCATAGTTTGCTGCTCTTTGGAGAACGACTTGTAGCTCAGGGAGGTGCTCATCCCTAGCTTTTCCTGGGGCATACGCTCAGGGCCGCGGCCTTGCGGAGAGGTTTTGGGGTTGATTTCCCGTGAAATAAGTCCGAGGCTGTGCTGTGATCAGAGGCTCTCTGGGCTGCTCAGGCCGGAGGACATGGTTTGAACGAGGGGCCGAGCAGAGCCGGGCTGTTTTTAGCAGCGCGGCGTCACGAGCTGCCGTCCTGCCGTGCCCATATATGCGCGTGAGAGCAGGACAGGCTGGGACAGGTGACGGCCGCTGGGGGAGGGAGGGAGGGAGGGAGGCCGGAGAGGCCCTGGCTCTCCTCACTCACACATGGCAGCCTTCAGCCCTTGAGGAGTCGTGGGAGTGATAAGCAAAGGCCATGCGCTCCCTTCCCTTATCTTTGCAGGTCAATGGAGAGCGAAGGGCTTGGCCCAGCCTGTGCAGCCACATCCTGCAGCCTAATGTGAGCAAGCAGCCATGGCCATGAGAGGCGGGATGTAACTTTGCCCATGCTTTTTGGCAGGCTCCAGGATCCTACCTTTCCAAGGTGTGAGGTACATGTGCTTACTGGAGAAGACAATAGGAGCGATGGCTGCTCTGGAGCTTGAACTGAATAATGGTGTAAGTTTACACAGGGGAATTTCATGTAAACTGATGTTTACACTTCAGGGTGTAAACATCTCGCCACCTTGAAAACCAGACAAACAAAATTGCCTGCCTATAACTGTGCTTAAGTCTGTTCTGGTAAGATTTTGGTCTTAGGAGTATAACATAAAAATCCAACATGACTTTGTGCCATTTGTGCACATTAACTCCATGGGCAGGTTAAATAGGCATGACAATCGTTTGAATTTCCCAATGAGAAAAAACCAGAAGAAATACAGTGTGAAAGGCTTTCATTTGTGCTACTAGAGAATAGGTACTAATTGTATATGCTCTCATTCTGGTAGTTTAATTCAAATATATTTTAGTTTTGGACACTGCTGTGTTTATATCTGTTTATTAGACACTGATATCCCTTTCAGCTTGGCACTTGTTCCAGAGTTATTTTTAAAATGACAATTTCCCAGATAATTTGTGACATGTGATGCCTGATCTTAAGGGAAAGCCATCTGTGCTTCTACTTGCCAATAATTTATCACACAACTGTACAAGTAATAAATATCTCATCTTCAAATTTAAGCCAAAGTCCCTGCATTACTGTATAAAATCACTTTGCCACCATACTGTACATGTAATTAGAATATTTTCTTCTCTTTTAGTCAACAGTTACAATACTCCCTCAGTTCAGTGTCTTGTAGAAACCTTTAATGTTTATTCTGCCTTATGACTGTATAGAGCTTGCATCTGAAAAATGCAGTAGAGCAGCTGAGTGAGTGCCCCACGCGTCCAGGGGCAGACCCCAATTCTAAAGCAGGGCTCTCAGTCTGCATGCAACACCAGTCTGGAAACTGTGCACTTCAGGAGAATATAAAAGTGAAGGTTTTCATGGATTTCTGCATGAAAATGAATACTATCCTCTGCATGCAATTGTAATAAATAACATTAAATTAAATATATTATTGACTATTTTATTTTCTGTGCCTCTCGTGCTTCTTAAGTGTTTGAGTGAACTGTACTCATTTGCAGCCCACCAAGCTGGAAATTCCCCTGTGTAAACTTACACCATTATTCAGCAGTCCCATAGAAACAAATCGATTTTTCTAAGTCTTGCATTCATGTGAAATTTATCAAAGCTTAGTTAAACCCACTTGAAATCACACCTTTGCTTTGACTGCCTGGTGTGGACAAGAGCCTGGAGTCCAGTGGGAGAAGCTGCTCTGGCAGCTGAGCTGCAGACAGCTGGGGCTTTTGGCAGGGCTGGCAAAGAGCTTTCCCTGGCAGCAGCAAGAAGATATTTCTCTTCTTTCCCTCCCCTCATAGCTGTGTCAGAGGTGACTTTTGCATCTGGAGGAATCTGAATGCCTCATTCTTGCCCTCCTAACTTTGGGTCAGCTTGCCCCTTGCACAGCAAAACCTGCTTCAAAAAGGGGCTCTGAATTAGATGAGGAAAGCCATCCTCATCTGGCAGGGCAGGAACTTCCACCTTACAGCAGAGGCAGAAACAGAGAAATTCTAGAGGGAAAAGCTGAAGGCTAGAAATGTCAGCACGAAACCACCTGCATATGCTGATGTAGGGAAGGAGGTGTTCATGGCATGCAAAAAAAGCCATTCTGGCCCTTTGGAGAATGGCCTGAGGCACCTCTCAGGGTGTAACATGTCTCTGGGATGTGATTCTGGTGATTTTATACCTGCCCATGGTAACCCCCAGAAACCTTCTGTTAAGTGGCTGAGTGGGACATCTGATGTGTCTGCAGAGGACATCTGGTGGCAACAAGGTGAGGGATGGTGTGCTGCTGGTTTTCCTCTTTCTGTGTGCTGAAGCATGCTAACATGGAACAGGTAACAAACAGCACAACCAAAAAGAGGAGCCAACAAAACAAAGATAAGCCCACCTTTTGCAACCAGGCCTGAGCTGAAATATTTTTCTGCCAGGAACATGTAGTGAAAAATTAGTCCAAGTTTTTCTGACAAGGTATTATGAACCACAGCAATAAATTATAGGTAAAGAAGTGCAGAGGCTTGACCACACTTCTTGCAAAGGCAGGATGAGAAGTGCCACCAAAGCCACACATTGTATGACCACTCTGCAAGAAGGAGGAAGAGAAGAGCCAAGTCCAAGACACTGAGGAGAAACAGGAAGATCATGCAGCTGCTCTTCAGCTTCAGAGACTATTTAGGATAAGCTTCAAAGAACTCACACTGAGAAAGAGCCTGGCACCCTCCTGTCTCTCCCTGACAGCCCTGTCCCCGTCCTCTTCCTCCCTTTCCACTGCTGCAGGGGAAGATCTCCAGCACACACAGTCCACAGTCCACCTCTGAAGAGTCACCAAGTCAAGCCATCTCTCAAGGGACAAAGGGCAAGAGGACTTGCATTAACACTCCTCCTGGGCAGAAAATCTGGATGTCTGCCAGCCATCATCAAGAATAACTCTTTTTAATTTTTTTTTCATTATTGCTTGTCTGGGAGTGTTACCTGGCTTTGTTGACATAACCAGAACACTAATTCCTAAATATAGGCTTGCTTTTACAGACATTATTTTTAACTCTATTTTGCAGCCAAATAACAGCTTGTGGCTTGTGGACTGATGGCCTGGAACCTGGAAAGCTGGCTGCAAAGCGGTGGGCTTAGGAGAGGGATTTGGAAGAGGAAGAAGAGGTTGAGTGATGTCCAGGTTCAGGTTTCCATGCCATAATGACATCTCTGGGTTTTGCATTCACAGAATTCCCCTCTGCAGCCTCTCATCTTGTACCAGAGTTGTGAAGCTCTTGTGTGTCACTCAGAAAATCAGCCCTGTGGCTCTCTCGCATGACTGGAAAACAAAGAGAAAAATCATATTTTGGCCAGAGGATGCTGTCAAAAATATGCTCCCACATGACTTGTTTCTCCAACGAGCCTGCAGAGACAAAGCCCACTCTGCCAGGATCAGGCTCCTTGTCCAGGCATCCTGTCCTGGACATGGTGGGTGGTGAGAAGCATCCTGGTCCATGGGGTGACAGTGCCTTGGCCTGCTGCCACCCCACCTTCTGCCTGTCCTGGGGGGTGAGTAAGCACCCCACCACCCAGCCCAGGAGTGGGCAGACCTCTACACTGGCAGCTGCCTGAAACAGATGGGAGCTGCCCATCATTCCCTGGGCAGGGACCAACACCACCCCCTCCCCACTGCCTCCAGCACTCCCCACACTCCTGAGCCTGGTGGGACTCACCTGGAGGCTTCCCACAACAGCCCAGCTGCTGGAAGAGGACAGAGCTGGTGGGTGCCTGAATAATACAACATTCTAACAAAAATGAGGTTGGTGTCTCCATTTCTGCTCACCCAAATGTGAGATTTTGGGCAAAATGACAATGCATCCTCCCCCTCTTCCCATACTGCAAACTCTGCCTGTTGTTCTGGCTGAAAAGATTTGGATTTTTAGGCAAGCATCCCTCGGGGAGGCTAGGGTAGGTTATCCACCAATCTCACCTTTTGTCTGTGCCCGTTTACCCTGCTGTGACCAGTCCCTCAGGAGCTGGTGGCAAGCACCAGCATTCCCACCTAGAAGCCAGCATGTTGCAGAGACTCAGATTTCACTTACATTGGCAACAACTTAATGAGAAGACAAGCCAGCCATAAGATGAAGCCCTCCTGCTGATACAAGTGCAAACTGCAAATTATATTTTGCATTTCATGATTTTATTGTGATCAATATACACTCCATGATAAATACTGAGACTACCCTTGTGTGTGGCTCAATTTATGCAGCCAAAGAGAGCCTTTGCCACAGAGACAAGTGCTTTCAAAAACACTTGCCTTTTGAGACTGACATTTTTTCCACTCAACACACACACATAAATATATATATATATATATATATATATATATCCTTGTCTTTATGTACCTCATATGTGATGACAGGCCATATGCGGTCAGTATTTGGAGACCTTCTAAAAACAGTCTGAGGGTTGGTTTCAGATTTCCAGGAAAACAAAGACCAGCACAGGAGATAATGACATCTTTAGAAAGTTTCTTTTGCACATATGAAATCACAGCAGAAGAGGAAAGCTCAAAGCATTTCCAAGGGTGAGTCACTGGGAGCACATCAAATATATGGGATGTGAGATTTCAGGGACAAGCTACAAAGACCAGACAGAGGGAGGATGTCTGCCCTTTTCTTTTTAATAAAGGAAGGACACTGCCCTGAGCTGAACTGTGCTCAAAAGCAGCCTTCTCTGGGTTTATCCATGCTCAAGGACCTTCCACAGTTTGTATCAAACTGGGAGAAACATGGGATAAAACGGCATATGAGTTAGATAATAACTTTTGTTCCAAATAATTCAGTGATACCAACATAAATTATAGCAGACTAACTTCAGAGATTTGGATTAAAAGACTGTAAAACAGAGAGAGTCTGTGGACAAACTGCATCAAGGACTCATTCCTACATGCTGTGGTTCTGCCATCATGGTGACACCAAGACATGAGGTCACTGCCCCTGTCTCCCTGGGAGAAGGAAGATCCTTTGGCTTCCTTCTGCCCTCCAGCAGTGCCAGCAAGCCAGCATGAACCTGTGACCCAGCTTCAGGGGACACAAGGAAACAAAGCCCTCCCAAAAGAAAGTCCTGGTTTCCTCAGAATCCTCAAGATCAGGATGAGACATGGTGGTCAGGCCATACCCTTCATGCAGGCAGGGTGACCCTGCAAGGTGATTAACATGAGGCATTTATCATGTTCCTTGCAGTTATCTGTATTGTCTAACGTCTCAAAATCAGTGAGCCTGAAAAGACCAGATGTAGGATAACAAACATGAGATGAGCAGTCCAGCATCTCCTCAAACCACATGCAACTTTACAAACCTGGGGATTCCTAAACCCTTATCCCCTCCACACATCACTAGAAAGAAATCAATTTTTCACAGCCAAGGCATAAAAGTATGTCCAAAGGACTGGAGGAAGTACTGCATGTGGGAAATAACAGCACTGCACTACTGTCTACCTAAAAATAGATCCTTTCCAGGGCTAGGGACAAGTTTCACAGATAACAGGAACAGGCTTGCTTTTCCAGACCCCCAAACATAACCTGCAGTGAAAATGAGACAAGAAGGAAGAAAGGATATAAGTAAAACAAAAGCACCTAGAAAAAGGGAAGACCACACCAGTTAGAAAACTGGGAAAATCCCACTTCCTTTTGAAGAGAAAGCAATCAAGTACTTTACTATTTTAACACAACCCTCTGCTTTTCAAATGCACCCCTGACCCTTTCCCCTCTACTTTGCTATCACAGCATCCCACAAGAGCCTGTTTGTGTATCATGGCTTTACTAGCAGAAAGGTGGGAATGGTGAATCCTCCCCAGGTACCTGCATTTTGTGGAATAACAGGGATGTTTGATTCTGGAGTGCAGGAGCTGGTGCTGTGGCAGTGGGGAGGAACAGAGGTGGCACAGCAGGGGCAGTGCTAGGGGGCCTCCTAAGTATACCAGAATTTAAGGAAAAGGGTATTGCAGAGCTTTGACAACAGGAATTTTGACTGGGTGACAGATTTGTTTTCTGCTCTGGACTTCACAGGCCATAGCAATGCAAACCCCACTGCTGCAGGCCCAGCTCTGCCAGTAGGAATGGAGAGTGATGTTCAGTAGAGAGGGACTTGTGTTTCACAGCACAGATCCAGCTCAGGCTTCCCAGCTGGCATCAGCTCATCACTCCACAGGGATACAGCCTTGTCCCAGTGTCAGGTTTCTCCCTAGCCTTGGTCTGCTTGACATAAGCCACTCTTGATGCTATTTCAGTATGCTCTCCATTGCTCAGCTGGCAGAGCAGAGGACTGCAGATATTTTTTTTTTCCAGGACAATGCTCAGGTCCATAGTTCAAAGAAGAGACTGATTTTAAGTTTGTGCTCAGCACAAACTTTATACCATATCAGAGACCTGCTGAGACTTCGTCACAGCTCCCCAGGGTGGTCTAGGTTATGTTCTCATCCACCCCCGTCTTGAGGGTCATTCTTTCAGGACAGAATGCAGATTCAGTGCTTGAAGATAAAGGCTCAAATATTTCCATATTACAGCTAAAGAAAAATATTGTATGTAGGGGCAGGAAGGTCTTCACACAGTAAATTGCTACCAGAACCAGGGAAGTGTCTGTTTATTAAGTGGCTGGTGTCAGAGGTAACAAATGTTCTTAGGAGTTGTATTTTTTTTTTTTTTAATTCTTCTGTTTCCCTTTTATTTCCTTTACCTATATGCCCTGCAAATGCTTCCAGTATAGCAAAACCAGGATGACTCTTCATTCCTGAGTACCAATGCCTTTTTTTTACCTTTTGAAAGTCAGATAAGAAGAGGAAGTTTTCCTTTTGGCCACTTTCCAGTCAGATTCTTTCACCCACTCCTTCACATGAGATTTTTGTGAACATAGGGGAGCACAGCACTTGAGAGGGAGATACAGGCATTTGCAAGGAAAACAACTGGAAAAGCCTTCAAGCCAGGCACTTTTAGCTATGACCAGGAATGCCATCCACTGTGACATTGTGTTCATTGTACCAAGCAGCAGTTTACTGCATTAACATCCTTTTGAATTATCACTTCAGGAAGCATCTCAAGCACGTCGGCCCATGTCCATACATGTGGTGTTGCATCACCCTCTCCCCACACCAGGCTGCTCCCTAGGAGTCAGCCCTTCTGATTCTGGCAGAGTTTAGGGAATGCAGGGGAAGAAAGGGTGCATAGAAAGTCCTTTCACCATAGCATAACTCAGATTTTGTGTGTCTCCTAAAAGGCCTTGACCTTGCCATGGAGGGAGCAGCTTTGCAGCCAGATTTGTGTTTTGCCTGTGCTGACTGAGGATGCACATCTCTCACTACACAGTTCTACCCTCTGCAGTCAGGATTGGGCAATATGAACCAATAGTTCATGGCAACAGACAGCACCCTAATAGTCTGATACAATGATCTGGGTGGAAGACAAAGAGTTGGGGCTGGCTGTCTTCCTCTCCTTCCAAAATCCTCCCCCTGCTGCAGCCAACAGAGTTTGTCATCAGCCTGGAGGGTGACCCCGCCCGTGACCCCAGCCATCAGCACTGGGGGGGGCTGCTCCAGCATTGGATGTAAGGGAAGGTGTGTTGCTGTGAGCTGAATGTGCTCCTTTGTCCCAGCACTGTGGTCAAGAAACTGGGAAAACAGGGCACCACTGACCCCACATCCCTTGTCACTGCCACCTTTTGGATCAGCAGAAGACAAGTGGGGGAGAGAACAGGCATATGCAGGGCACAGGGAGGGCTGGGATGTTGTGGCAAAGCAGAGCATAGGGTCAGTGCCAGAGCTGCTGTACATTTCCATTGTCACAGCATTTAGAGCTGCACTGCTAATGGAGCCTGCAAACAAGGAGAGTTACTTGTGGTGTGCAGAAAACCTTACTTCAGATAATCCTTAGGTAAGAGGTGACAAGGTGGAGCAGCACACGGCCTTGTTTTGATGCTTCTGATAATTCCAAAGCCTGTAATGCAAACATGAGATGGGTGGTAATAGATTTATATAAGAGTAGACTATAAATCACATCTCTTCCAGTTACCCACGTAGTATGGCCTTGGTGCTATTTCCATCCCTAATCAGTGCTATGAAGCACTTCACAACTAGCTGACAGCTTTGCAGCAGCATTGCTTTGTGGAGAAATTTGTATCCAAGGTGCCTCTTAGGCCTTGGTTCCCCAAATCCCACAGTGATGCATCTGGTACTTGCCATCATGCTGCTGGGACTGGGGCTGCTGTGAGATCCTACTGGGAGTTTCTCTCAGGGCTGCATCCCTCATCTTTTGATAGCTCAGCTCCCAGGGTAGAGGGCTGCAGTGCTTTCAGAGTAATCCTTAGTCACTGTTTCTAATTACAGCTCAAAGGAGAGGGGATTTTGGCAGGGGGAGGAAAATTTCTACTCATCACTAAACTTCTTATTGTACCCCTGACAGACACATTGAGGAAGCTCAGGAGTCATGCCCAGAGCCTTTGTCCCATTCCATGCCAGTATCCACAGCTCCTTTTGCCAGCACAGGATGCCTCTGCCATCCCTGACCTTCATCAGAGGTACTCACCAGGGACCTCATTCCTGCAGCCAAAATGGGGCAGGCATGGCTATCATTAACCTTTAGCCTTCCAGAGAACATGGCAAGGAGCTAGCTGACATGAGCTAGGTGGCCACAGGGTAACAGTTCACTGTCACCTTCAGCTAGCAATGTCAGGAGGCAATCAATAACACTGAAATCCTACTTAATCCAAAAGAGATGAAGTAAGAATGAAAATAAAATAATTAATCCATGACAAATCCATTAATATCCATCCAAAATAATTATATTTATGGAATATTTAGAAAAAAACTATACAGGCTCCTATCCTTGCTGATCTAAACTGGCAAGACCTCTCACCCATCATCAGGTATTCAGGTGATATTCCTGAGAAGGGGTCACACTTCCTTAGAAGCCTCCTCTGCATGTAATGTCTCAGGTTGCATTCACTGAGGTACTCCTGATATGTCAGGTCTCATAGTTAGTCCCTTGGGCTCCTGAAATGTGTCCAGACAGGATGTTTATTCCCAGAACTGAAGTAATCCACCATTCCCTTTCAGGGAAGTCTGTCTCTTTAACAAGCCAGGTGTCATCCAGTCAGGAAGAAGGTGCCAACTCTCTCATCCATTCTCTGGTGACTTGTTAATATGTTCCCATGTGAAATGTTCTTTACACCTGACCTCACAAGGTACATGGAGATGGAAACTGAAAAATAGAGCTTCTCAAAGAGCCAATGGGGAGAGCAGGAAGCTCTACCTTTCTTCATCTTGGTCTTCTCATTTTCAGCCTTTCCCTCACTTTACAGCTTTCTTAGGGAAGCATGTCCAGCATGTGGGAAGAAGAAGAGCCTCTTGTCTCTGACCCAAGCCTGGTGCTGTCCCCACTCCTCCCTTCACCCCAAATGCTGTAGGAGCCGTGCAGGAGGGCAGAAAGGTGCTGAACCATTTCCTTCCAGTTTAGGGAGGAAATTGTGCTGCCAGCTGGCTAATGGGTATCTCTGTGAGGTCCCTGTGTGAGGCCACTTTGTGAGACTGGCAGGAGAATGTTTGCTGAGGGAAGTGGAAGATGCAAAGGGAAAAAGACACAAGAGGATAAGGAAGGAGGCTGTGTGTGCATGCACAGCAGTAAGTCCTAGGATGTTGTCTGCACTGAACAAGTCCTTTAAAAGTGATTTCTCAAGCCCAGCACAATGACTCCACCTCCTCTGCTGTTTTGCAGTACACAGCTACCTGCTTCCCACATCAACCTTCATCTCCTTTATCCTCTTCCATGAAGGGGTGAACTGTCTGACCCTCTCCCTGAAAAGATGAGTCCCATCAACCAGGAACAGCCTCTGCTTGAGCAGGCAGGGACTGTTCCTCTTGCTTCTGTTCCCAGCACTACCTTGAAGCAGCACATCCCCTCCAAACCAAGACTGACTAGGCTCACACACTTTGCTGCATGCCCACAAGAATAATGACAGCAGGCAGGGCAAAGAAGAGACATTTACCTTATTACAGGAAAAAAAAAAAAAAAAAAGAGAAAAAGAAAATCGTGGCAGTGAGATATCAAGCCAGTGCCTTTCCCATGACTGCACTCAGACTTAGCACTGGAGCCAAGGTATTGTTAGCTGGCCAGGTAATGCTAAAGGAATGAAATCATTCTTATTTTTGCCAAGAGGAAAGGCCATCCTGTCTCTTGAATAGGAAAGAAATAGGAAGAGCTCTATACCAAATTAGTGAAATTCTAAGGATTGGAAGAATTTGGGATTTTAGCAGAATTTTTTTAGAACGTGAGGAGTGCTTTGTTTCCCCACAAAGAAAAGTTTCTTGGTCAACACAGCCTGAGGTATAAGGTGTGGAGGAAGGTAGGCTGTCTGCTCCTTACTGTGTCAAGAAGGCCTGCAGCAAAATGCCTGGATATGAGGGAATAGCCGTGCTGATTTAATCTTCAAAGCCAGTAAATGAAGCCTGGTTTTCTCTCATTTCCCCACCTACCTCTTTTATAAGTTTATCTGTCTTGGCAACTAAGTATATGTTTTTATTTTCCTTTTGTCTTAACCTGTCTTGCATTAAGTATGATTTCAGTGTAATTGGATACTAATGACTTGTTCCTTGCCAAAGGATGTGGTAAAACTCCACGTAGAGCTTGGGGCACCTTACCAGCACTCTGAGTTGCCAGCTTGTTCCCCATGATATCAACAGAATTGTGTGCAGATATCCAAAGCAATGTCCCTTCCTTCAGCTGCAGCCCCCATGCTCTCCCTTGGACAATAGTCAGGCAAGGAGAAGTATAGAAGCATTCTAGAAATGTATCACCCCTTCTCATTTCTAGCTCTTACATGTATTCACTCCCTTATTGCTCCACTAGCCTGAATTTCCAGCTCTGGCTCCAGCTTTCTTTAGGCATTTGGATTGTTTGCTACTTGTCCAAGGCTTTGTCTCAAACCATTAGTCTTGGTTGCAGCCCTCTCTATGGTTCAAGCAGGGCCCATCTAGCTGGGTCCTGCTTTCTGAATTGCCAGACACCATGATGCAGCTGTTTTGGAATGCAGTACATGCTGCATTAGGCAAAATGGAGCAGCCTTGTTTGCTCAGAGACATTCTGTTGGAACGACACGGAAATCCGAGAGGCTATCCTTCTCTAACATCATTCTTCATCCCATCACTGCAGGAGGGGCAGCATCCCTGGGATCTCTGAGCTCAGACATGGAAGCCCTCTATCCTGCCTGGCCTGGGCATGCAGTAGATCATCTCTCTGGCTGCCAACTGGAGGAATAGGTGCGAGTCCAAGATGTCCAAGTAGAACTAGGCACCACCTCCAGCCCTGCAAACTCTTGTTTGGAATTACAGCCTTCCTCTTGTTATACACCCACCACCCATTTGGACATTCTCACCTCCTTTCATTCACTTTGTGGTTTTTCTGGTTAATTCAGGGAAGAATAAAAAACATTTTCAGGAGAGAAGCTATTTGTAAGTCTTTGCTTATGAAGGATCTGCTCCTCCCAGTTTATCCCCCTGCATTAGCCTGAGGCAGTCAGGAAGAATTTGGCCTCATCTTTACTACCCACCTTACCTGCACCTCACAAAGTAAAGCGAGCAAGGATGAAAATTAAGAGAGTGGACTGAAAAACAGGTCTAAAGCAACTGTCTGTGGGCACAGACAGTGGCTCTACCTCTCACCTACTGAACATATTCCCCACTTCTCACTCCTTGCTCCTACTCCATGCCTTTTTCTTCATTACCTCAGCACAACACTCCTCCTCCAGGCTGCAGTTTGGCAAGCACCTGCAAGAGGCTGAGCTGCCCTGGGCAGCAGGATAGGGCAGCCTGAGCCTCTGACCTACCTTGTGCTGGCCCTTGTTGCCCTGAGTTTTAGCCTTCTGATGTTTTAATTTCTGTGATAAAGTTTCTCACGAGGTTTTCTGTAAACATGCAGATGTTTTTCTAACTCTCTTTCTGTTTTTCATTCCTTTCTCCTGGGAGGAGAAAGGTTTGATGGACCTTTTCATTGACCAGTGTGGTTGGAGAGGTGGTGACCTCATTCTCCAATCCACGGCCATTCTCAAAACTCTATATAATATGAAAATCAAAATAAAGTCTCTCTCTTCTTCCCCTTTTCCCCAGCTGGAGTTTGCTGTGTCCCTGTGATTTGTGTCACGCTTTATTGTGACAGGCCCTGACTGCAAGGTCTGGTCCCCTCATTAGAACCATCTGAGCTGATTCAGTTCACTGACCATTGGAAAATTACCCACCCTGTTGGATTATCAAGCTGACTCAGGTGCCTGGAGTGTCCACAAACAACTATAGCTAGGACAAGGCCAGCTCTGTACTTGAGAGCAGTGGAGAAGAGGGGAGGAGAAGTGAGACCTCTTTACTTTAGACTAAAGAGATGCCAAACTGGCTCACCCTCCTTCCAAACTTCATCCTCAACTTCCTCATTATTGTCCAGAACATAATACCTTCACTACCTAGAAGATAATCCATGACTTGAAGGAGCACTCACAAGCAAGTCAAGCCAAAAGCCATCACTTATCACATTAGTCAGGCAAAATCACTGCTGCCAGGAAGGTACAGAGGCAATGCATGTTCAGATAGGGCTGTGGTAATTAATGTCTGACTCCAACGGCTCCCAGCATTTTCCATGGCAGGAGGTTGCATGAATCCTATCCTGCTTCCAAGGAATGGAAAAAAAGCACCATTCACGTTCTTTCCCAAGCTCCCTAATGTACAACACTGGTTAACTGTTTTGGTTTGGTTTTTATTGGCCTAATGAACCAGGGCTGAATAGGCACAGTTTCTTCCCAGTATCCTGGCTCTCTCTGGTACAGACCTGTTTATAAAAGCCTGAATAGACAACTGTCATGCCAGAACTCAAACATGAGACAAAGACTACCATGGGAAAGAAGCTTGCAGCTTACTGACATCAAGTTATTATCAGTGATGGATCAACACATTTGACTGCCACAAGGTAAGCAAAGAGCTCAGAAAAGCAGGCAGCAGGTGTCAGCAAGAGGTTCTGAAGCTGCATCCAAAATGTCATAAATCGTTATCTCTTCTTGGAAAAGCAAAACCTATTTTACATGTGATTGATGAGTAAAAACTGGAAAACAAGTCCTGTGACCTTGTGGCCTTTGTGGAGCATATCAAGTGACCAAGACCACAGTCACTGAGATACAGTTACCTCTGTGAAGCACCAGTGTGATGCTCTGTATGAATTCAGAGGCAAAGTCTGTTCAGACAGTTCGAAGAGCATCATCTCTGGCAGCTGAGATGCAGGAAAAAATTATGGGGTAGACACCAAGAGCAATCCAGAGGTCGGGACAGGAACCAACGTGCGGCCGTGAGTCAGGCATGTAGCAGGAGAGGTATTGCTGTGGCAGTGGCATGAGGACTGCCTGGAAGATGAGGTGCTGATGCTGTCTGACTGCCTTCAGGGATGCCTTTATCCCTCGGAGCAGGCCAGCTTTGCGTCAGTCCCAGCCGTGCAGGCCCTGCCTGTCTGATCTGGGGTCTTTCCTGGAGGCGGGACCAAGCGTGGAGCGAAGGCTGCAGGGCTCTCTGTCTGCTACAGAACCATGGGAGCAGCAGATTCCTCCTCCAGACACCAGGGGAGCAGGCAGGCTCTGCTGGCCCAAATGGCTGCTAGGGGCAGGGAGACAACAGAGTTTATGGGTGAAGGGGCATGACACATCTGCCAGAATTTGGGAACTGGATGATATTACGATGTTTCTCCTGTTTTCCTTTCAGCATAGATACTGCAGCAGGTGACACAATGGAACTTATTCTCAGCTTGCACTTGCAAGGCTCTTCATCGCAGTGAAACAACATCAGATATGGAGTTTGGACACAGATATTCTGCATTTTGGTGGTGCTGGGCACCGGAAGGGGGTGTCCCCTGGGTACCTGTGGGAGGATACAGCACCATCCTCATGTGAGGACATGAACAGCTGGGGGCCAGTGGCGCAATGGATAACGCGTCTGACTACGGATCAGAAGATTGTAGGTTCGACTCCTACCTGGCTCGTTCTTTTCAGTTTTATACTCCTCGCCTTCCTAACCCTAATCTTCCCCGAGGTTCCCGCCCATCCCCCTGCAAATAAGTGGAGGGAAAACTGGGAAGCTTGGGTAATTAAAAAAAAACCAACCCCGACAACCAAGCAGTTCAAAAAGTGGAGATGTGAAGTTGTGTTCTGTTATGTTGATACCCACATATCCTGCTCAGCATCCTTGGGAATTTTTTCCACCTCCAAACAGACTTATTTTTTAAAAGATTTTATTACATGGATCTTTCCCAACTCCACTGGGAACTTCCAATATTCAAGTTTATTTCCAAAATCTTCCAGTTTTCCAGTGTCATGCTCCAGCTTGGCTGACCCTTGGCTGGACCCATGCTCATTTATCCAACTCCTCCTGCTGAAACGGGGCAGGGGAATGTCCCAAGGAGATAAAAATCATGTCTAAGTGCCCAGGATGTGAGCTGAGGGAGCTGCTGATAGTTGAGTGATAGCTGGGTGACCCTAAAATCCCACTTCGGTCAGGTGAAGAGTAGGTATAAAAAGAAGCATGTGTTTACAATGTTCAAAATAGATACACTGACAAAGAGTACCTCAGTAAAGGAATAATAAAGTTTCAGGTACTAACAAAATCAGGAAAGTGCTCTCTTGTTCCCAGTGGTTTCCCACCTTCCAATCAGCAGAATATCTTGTCTATGCATGTGCCACATATCTCAACCTGCACCCCTCAGAAAGCACCTTGTTGTGCAGGAACATTTTCACCATCTTCCCTTTGAAATCCTTCAGGCAGACTGAAACTTTTTACCCTCATACTCCCATGAGAGTTTTCCCTTTCTCCAGCAAAAGGGACAGCTTTTGTTTGAAATACAAACAAACCTTTTCTTACAAGACAGAACCTGAAAATTTCCTTTCTGTTGCAGCAGGTGTTCCCCCTATACCCATCAGGCTATTTAAAAACCCCGCCTGAAGTGCCCTACTCTGGTAACCAACCCAGTGTATCAGAGTGAAATGTCGTATGATTGGGGTTTTTACAATCTCTGGCATCTTTCATTATCAAGTGATACAAATGAATGAATAGGCTGTACACACACAGCTCGTTATTGGCCCTTGCTGGAGACCAGATACAAAAATAATTATGCACTTGCAGATGACTGTCACTAATAACTTGCACCTAAATGAAGTATTTCACAAGTTACACTATTAAGCAAGCACTGAATAGTTTGCTACTATAGTGAAAAACATTTAGTACCTTTATATCCATAAGCATGTCCTACAAGAATGGGAAGCTGAGCCAAACAGTCACATGAATGTAAGAGGCCGTAGCTTAGGCAGAAGAGTCGTTTAGCATAAAGTAAGTCTTGAGACCAGGACATTTTGTGAGGGTTTTTGGTCTTGTGGTTTTTTTTCTTTCCTGGCTTTCATTCTCACGTGTATTACACTCTTACACAGAAATGTATGTCAATTCTTTCTGAGTGGGTGGGAGAGAAAAAATACCTTAGAGATGGAGACAGAAGAAGAAAGGAGATGATCCCTTCTCTTGAAGAAAGTCTGTGTACTTTTCTTTTGTGAGCTATCCTTTCAGAGAAGTGAAAAGAGTTGCCACTGAATCAGAGACAAGGAACGAAGGAGTTTGGAGATGTTTATATGGGAAGGGGTGAATCTTGGGAATAAAATAAATCTTTGGCCCTAAATAGAGTCTGTGCCCTGTCCCACATCAGGGAATGGCACAGTGATGTTCTTTTGGACTGTGGATTTAGATTTGACTGCTAGTGAGTATGAAGTTGTGTGGATAACAGACAGATAAGGAAATGGATGTCCTTCCTCAATTTGTGCTCACTGAATGCCTCTGTTCCCTAAAAGGCAGGTGTTCATGCCTGGGCTCCTCACGGGACAGTTCCTGAGAGGGATACACTGCACCATGCTGGAAGAGAAGGGAGAAAAGGTTGTTGATGGTGTCTGTGTGTGCCCATACACATGCACAAAAGCACACTAATTAATAAAGAAGTATCTGGGGCCAGGGACCTAATGCACAAAGAGAAGCAGTGTGCAGGTCTGATTCCTGCTGAGCTCCATAAATCTGTTTCCCTGCTGATAATCTTGCTTGTACTATATTCCCACAGAGAGTGGGTCTTCCTTGCTGTCATATCTGAAATCTACCCCAGAGAAACACTCCCACACGGAGAGAAGACTCACTCGGGGTTCTGTTGAAGGAGAAAACTTCACTTCCATTCTCCCCCTGCTATGCAGACAGATTTGGACACTTTCAGACACGTTTACTCTTTCCAAGCCAGGAGCTGTTGCCAAGCATGTTTTTCTGCACCCCACATAGCACCTGTAATGGAAAAGAAGACTGAAGGAAAAAGGAAACAATAGAACACAGGAGAGAAAAAAGCAGAAGATGAGTGCTTGGATTAACTATGTCCTAAGCATAGTTAATGTCTGTCTGCATTAAACCCCTTCTGTGTAAGGACCTCTATGACCTCTGCTCCACATTCTGCTAGAACATGCCATGTCACCCTTTTTGGCACATCCCAAGGACCAAACATCACATCTGTCACCTTAAGTCAAGAGATGGTATAGGACTTGTATCCACTCCCATCATCCAGGGTGCTCACAGCCCTCATTCATAAGGGTTAAATGGCATCACAGAAAGCCCAATTAGTATAGATTGTTGGGAGTCACATAAAGCAGTATCAGGAGAGACTGTCCTGATTGTCCAGAGCAGAACTCAAAGGATCACCATGGGAAAGAAGACCTGACAAAATTAGCTAAGACTGAACTAAAAATGCTTAATTATTTTTGGCTTCACATAGGAGAATGCCAAATGCATATTATTAAATTGAGAGGGGATCTCATTAAGTCATATAAATATCTCAGAAGTGAGTGCCATGGGGATGGTGCCAGATTCTTTTCAGCAGTGCCCAGTGACAGGACAAGGAGCAATGGCCATAAAATAAAGCACTAGAAATTCCAGCTCAACATGAGGAAGAACTTCCTTACATTGAGGGTGGCAGAGCATTGGAACAGGCTGCCCAGGGAGGTAATGGAATCTCCCTCTCCGGAGACACTCAAAACCCACCTGGATGCATTCCTGTGTAACCTGCTCTAGGTGACCCTACCTCAGCAAGGGGGCCTCCAGAGGTCCCGTCCAATCCTAAAAATCCTGGGATTACGATAATATATTATTTATTAAATCTCATTAAACAATAATAAATTATAGTCTTATTAAACATAATAGTAACTAATATTATTATGGAAAAAAAAGCACTTCCAAAAGCATTGCTGCAAGACATATTTCAGTATTTACTGCAGGGCCTGCAGTAAAAAAAAAACCCAAAAGTGAATTGCTTGTGTATCACACGTGTTTGTAAACGGCTCTAGGAGCGTCTTCCTGAGCGGGAACGAAGAAAGAAACAAAACAAAACAAAAAAATTAACGTCTCCTTCGAGCCGGAATCGAACCAGCGACCTAAGGATTCCCGCGGGGCGCAGCCACTACAGTCCTCCGCTCTACCAGCTGAGCTATCGAAGGGACACAACCGCCGCCCCCCAGCGGCCGAACAAGG
>VWZP01007213.1:124980-153397 GCA_013396995.1 Dicaeum eximium
GCACCGCCCCGCCCCGCCCCGTCCCGCCCCGCGCGCGGCTCTGCGCATGCTCCTGGCAGCGCCAGCCCTCATGAGGGGCGAGAGGCGGGAAGCGGCCAGGGCTGGGTTTAGGCAATGCTGTGATGGCTAACACCTCTAACTTCCACTGCGGAGAGTGTAGGTTCGGCTTCTGCCTGGAGCGCATACTTTTTAGCGCAGCCGTGCTTTGTGAAGGAAAAGTAGGGCCCTTCACAGCAGCACGCACACATCGCTTCCAAGTGTTAGCAGCACTCATGAGCTACTGCAGTTATTTATTCATACCGCGGTTATTTATTCATACCGCCGTGAACCACTGCTTTTGGGACATTTGAATCCACACAACTGCTGCGTCCAGTTCCACGGGCCTCAGCACAGGAAAGACATGGAGCTGATGGAGCAACTCTAGAGGAGGGACACAAAGTGATCAGAGGGTAGAAGCAACTCTCCTGTGAAGTCAGGCTGAGATAATTTTGGTTGTTCAGCTTAAAGATGGCTCCCAGGAGACCTCAGAGCACTTTGCAGTACCTAAAGGAGTTCCAACAGAGTGGGAGAGGGACTTTTTCTGTGGGGATGTAGTAATAGGACAAGGGGTAATGGCTTTGAACTGAAAGAGGGTGGGCTCAGACTGGATATGAGGAAGAAATTTTTTACAATGGGGTTCATGAAACACTGGAAGTGGTTGCCCAGAGAGGTGGTGAATGCTCCCTCCCTGAAAACATCCAAGGTCTGGGCCCCTGAGCAACCTGATTGAGTTGAAGATTTCCACTGTCCCTGCTCACTGCAGGAAGGTTGGAAGTCGGTGACCTTTAGAAGTCCCTTTCAACCCAAACCGTTCTATGATTTGATAACTGGCTACTCCAGAGCTATGATGTGCTCTCAAATCGAAACATTGGGAATGCCTTCCTTGCCTTGTCTGCTTGCAAGCTCTTCTGTATACACTGCCTAGCCTTTATGTAAATGAAGAATGTTTGGGTTTTGCTGCAAAATCCCATACTTTTCATGCAACTGCACAACACGGATGTTTTTGTGCTTCTGAAGACTAAGGGATAATTAGAATGTAAACAACATTCCTAATCACAGCAGTGTTGCTTGCTGCCTTCAGAGACCTCCTGGTTGTTTTCTTTGATGTTGTCTGTGGGAGTAACCATAGAGTGTCAGGCCAATGTGGAGTGCACTGCTCCTCTCCCAGGGCCAGAAGGTTTCTCCCCCATGTGTGTAAAAGTGTGTTAATTAAGTTAATTTAGAGGAAANAAGAAGACCTGACAAAATTAGCTAAGACTGAACTAAAAATGCTTAATTATTTTTGGCTTCACATAGGAGAATGCCAAATGCATATTATTAAATTGAGAGGGGATCTCATTAAGTCATATAAATATCTCAGAAGTGAGTGCCATGGGGATGGTGCCAGATTCTTTTCAGCAGTGCCCAGTGACAGGACAAGGAGCAATGGCCATAAAATAAAGCACTAGAAATTCCAGCTCAACATGAGGAAGAACTTCCTTACATTGAGGGTGGCAGAGCATTGGAACAGGCTGACCAGGGAGGTAATGGAATCTCCCTCTCCGGAGACACTCAAAACCCACCTGGATGCATTCCTGTGTAACCTGCTCTAGGTGACCCTACCTCAGCAAGGGGGCCTCCAGAGGTCCCGTCCAATCCTAAAAATCCTGGGATTACGATAATATATTATTTATTAAATCTCATTAAACAATAATAAATTATAGTCTTATTAAACATAATAGTAACTAATATTATTATGGAAAAAAAAGCACTTCCAAAAGCATTGCTGCAAGACATATTTCAGTATTTACTGCAGGGCCTGCAGTAAAAAAAAAACCCAAAAGTGAATTGCTTGTGTATCACTCGTGTTTGTAAACGGCTCTAGGAGCGTCTTCCTGAGCGGGAACGAAGAAAGAAACAAAACAAAACAAAAAAATTAACGTCTCCTTCGAGCCGGAATCGAACCAGCGACCTAAGGATTCCCGCGGGGCGCAGCCACTACAGTCCTCCGCTCTACCAGCTGAGCTATCGAAGGGACACAACCGCCGCCCCCCAGCGGCCGAACAAGGNGGCCCTTCACAGCAGCACGCACACATCGCTTCCAAGTGTTAGCAGCACTCATGAGCTACTGCAGTTATTTATTCATACCGCGGTTATTTATTCATACCGCCGTGAACCACTGCTTTTGGGACATTTGAATCCACACAACTGCTGCGTCCAGTTCCACGGGCCTCAGCACAGGAAAGACATGGAGCTGATGGAGCAACTCTAGAGGAGGGACACAAAGTGATCAGAGGGTAGAAGCAACTCTCCTGTGAAGTCAGGCTGAGATAATTTTGGTTGTTCAGCTTAAAGATGGCTCCCAGGAGACCTCAGAGCACTTTGCAGTACCTAAAGGAGTTCCAACAGAGTGGGNGCGGCTCTGCGCATGCTCCTGGCAGCGCCAGCCCTCATGAGGGGCGAGAGGCGGGAAGCGGCCAGGGCTGGGTTTAGGCAATGCCGTGATGGCTAACACCTCTAACTCCGTGATGGCCACCACCTCTAACTTCCACTGCGGAGAGTGTAGGTTCGGCTTCTGCCTGGAGCGCATACTTTTTAGCGCAGCCGTGCTTTGTGAAGGAAAAGTAGGGCCCTTCACAGCAGCACGCACACATCGCTTCCAAGTGTTAGCAGCACTCATGAGCTACTGCAGTTATTTATTCATACCGCGGTTATTTATTCATACCGCCGTGAACCACTGCTTTTGGGACATTTGAATCCACACAACTGCTGCGTCCAGTTCCACGGGCCTCAGCACAGGAAAGACATGGAGCTGATGGAGCAACTCTAGAGGAGGGACACAAAGTGATCAGAGGGTAGAAGCAACTCTCCTGTGAAGTCAGGCTGAGATAATTTTGGTTGTTCAGCTTAAAGATGGCTCCCAGGAGACCTCAGAGCACTTTGCAGTACCTAAAGGAGTTCCAACAGAGTGGGAGAGGGACTTTTTCTGTGGGGATGTAGTAATAGGACAAGGGGTAATGGCTTTGAACTGAAAGAGGGTGGGCTCAGACTGGATATGAGGAAGAAATTTTTTACAATGGGGTTCATGAAACACTGGAAGTGGTTGCCCAGAGAGGTGGTGAATGCTCCCTCCCTGAAAACATCCAAGGTCTGGGCCCCTGAGCAACCTGATTGAGTTGAAGATTTCCACTGTCCCTGCTCACTGCAGGAAGGTTGGAAGTCGGTGACCTTTAGAAGTCCCTTTCAACCCAAACCGTTCTATGATTTGATAACTGGCTACTCCAGAGCTATGATGTGCTCTCAAATCGAAACATTGGGAATGCCTTCCTTGCCTTGTCTGCTTGCAAGCTCTTCTGTATACACTGCCTAGCCTTTATGTAAATGAAGAATGTTTGGGTTTTGCTGCAAAATCCCATACTTTTCATGCAACTGCACAACACGGATGTTCTTGTGCTTCTGAAGACTAAGGGATAATTAGAATGTAAACAACATTCCTAATCACAACAGTGTTGCTTGCTGCCTTCAGAGACCTCCTGGTTGTTTTCTTTGATGTTGTCTGTGGGAGTAACCATAGAGTGTCAGGCCAATGTGGAGTGCACTGCTCCTCTCCCAGGGCCAGAAGGTTTCTCCCCCATGTGTGTAAAAGTGTGTTAATTAAGTTAATTTAGAGGAAAAAAAAATTAAGCCTACAGTGGTGTTTTGCTTTGGGAAACACAGCACTACCAGGCAGACAAATGGGGTTAAATCATAGAATCATAGAATTTGAAGGGGTTGGAAGGGACCTTACAGATAATTCAGTCCTAACCCGCTTGTCAGGGACAGGGACACCTCCCACCAAGACATGCTTGTCTTGTTCAGGCTTTATCAAGCCTTGCTCAAGGCCTGATCCTGCCTGGTCCTGAACACTGCCTGAGCTGGGACCCCCAAAACCTCCCTGGGAAACTTGTTGCAGTATCTCACCAGCCTGACAGAAAATAATTTCTTCCTAATCTTGAATCTAAATTTCCCCTCTCATTCTGTACTTGTTACTCCTTGTCCTGTCACTCCAGTTCCAGATGAAGTCACGATGCTGAGATCAGATGGGGAAAAGAAGAGAAAAAAAGAGAAAAGAGAAGAGTAATCTAAGAAGCCGGGATGGTGAGATCAGATGGAAAACCATGACTCACTCTACGCGCGACCAGGGCCGAGAAGTGAAAACAAAAACAGATGCGAGCCAGGCAGGAGTCGAACCTACAATCTTCTGATCCGTAGTCAGACGCGTTATCCATTGCGCCACTGGCCCCGCACGTACTGTACCTTTCCCCGCTATCCTCTATCCTCAGAGCGAGCGCGCCTCGCGCCCCGCCGCACGCCCAGGCACCCCTCACGGCCCGGGCCGCGCCCCGCCCTTCCGGCAGGGGGCGCTCCCGGCGTTCCCGCCCCGCTCCGCGACCGGCCGTGAGGCCTGCCCGAAGGCACCGCGTACTGCGCATGCGCCAGGCGAGCCGCCTGCGGTCTTGGTGCGCGGCGGCGCCGTCAATGGCAGGTCCCTTCGATAGCTCAGCTGGTAGAGCGGAGGACTGTAGCGGTTACGCCCCACGGGAATCCTTAGGTCGCTGGTTCGATTCCGGCTCGAAGGAGACGCTTGATGTTTTATTCACTCCTGTGAAAAGTGCCTTTTAACAATCGTCTCTTTAGTGTTTTGATTTTCTGGAAGAGTTCCCGCCGCGTCGCAAACCGAGCCTGTGAGCTGTGCCTCGCTCTCAGGAGTGGCTGTTCGTAGGGAGCAGGGAATGCTGAGCCTAATGCAGGACTGCCAACACCTCCTGAATTTCAAAAGGAAAACGAGATGTGCGTTCATACTCCAACGTGCCACAAAGCAAGTCAGTGCAGGAGGACACCGGCTGAGATCCCTTTGTCTCATCGCAGTTAATTAGGATGTTGAAATTCGGAGGGTCATTTTTCCACGTCTCCTCTCCTCTCTTCCAAATGTCTAGACATTGTTTTTACAGCATAAGTCTGTATCTGTACATACTGCCACAAAAGGAATACATTTTCTTACACAGCCAACTGAAATGTTCAAGTCTAGGCTGGACAGGGCACATCCCTGTCCATGGCTGGAGCTGGAACAGAATGATATTTAAGGTCCCTTCTGACCCAACTCATTTTAAGATTAGCATGTATTGGCTCTCTCCCTTCGTTGAAAATTGCATGTCTTTACCAGTGTCTATCTACTACAGGCGTCAGCTGCCACACAGTTGTCCCATCTCGCTGCCTTCCCAACCCTGGGATGGCTGAAACTGGCACGAAGGACTGAGTCGTCTTGTACGAAACTCTGTACCCATTCATCTCTCAAAGTGAAAGGAGAAGCCGATTGTGATAACTGAGCTGGCTTCAGTTTGTGGCGAGAACGAAGGGGATTATGGTAATCTGTGGTCTTTCTCCCTGGTTTGTAACAGCACACTCTTTTCTCTTCTACAGGAAATGATAACATAGGAAAAAAAATCAATAATTTTAACTGTGTTCAGTTTAGCATGCTTCTTCAATTCTTTTAAATTATTTTATTCTACAAAGAGGCAGAGATGTAATTATTTTTGACTGTAATCATAGCAGTATTCATCCTTATACAAGGTAGGCAATCAAATTAAGTGACATAAAATTATGTTTGAAGTTTTTTGTATTAAGCATTGTGGCTTATCCCACAAACTTGTTGTGGGGAGTAAAAGTGCACAAACTACCTGAATAACTAGTTACATGGTGGTACACCTAAAGTGTCTATGCTGCCTCTTCTGTTTGGTGTTTTGAGTGAATCAGGGTATGTGTTAATATCTAAGCACACAAAGGAACAGATCTTTGAGAATACATATAGCCAAAACAGTTGCCCCTTGTCCATTTTTCAAATGCTTGGGCATTTTTAGTCACAGAGACTGGATACCAACCTAGTGAGAAATATTCCTGTCTTGTATCATGGCCAGATTATCTGGCACTCTGTGCTGGCTCTTGAACAGATGCAAAACCCCAGAGTGAGGTGCTGGCTATCTCAGGATGTCTGCTGTTGTCCTCAGCAGTGCTGTGTGTGTGTGCACTCTTTGCACACACCTTTTTCTGGGGGAAATTGTTCCATACAGACGCTGATTTCAGTGAAACTGCTGTGTTGCATCACTTTGTCACACTGATTGTTTTTTTTTACAAGCACTCTGCATTAAGTAAAGGACTTAAAATGTGAGGCCATGGCTCTGGCTGCTTTGCATGGGCAGGCACACCTGCTGTAATCCAAGAGCTAGTTCCTCTTCGGGGAAACCCTGAGTTGTCATTTGACACTTGCCAGGGAGCAAAGCCATAATTTGGGCCAGCTGTCTCAACAGCTTCTCTAGCTGTTACCAGAATGAAGTTGTTGCAAGGTAAAGGGAGTGCTACAATTCATACATACAACCTTTATTAGCCAGAGTGAATGACAGCCAAGGTAGGTTTTAATACATGGACGTTTACATATAAATAAATATAGCAAAACAGAGGAAAAAAAATGAGATTCTGTACATTTTGAGAAGATTTCTGGGTGTGCAACTGAACTGTACACAAAACCAGATAATGTTAACATGTGTTCATGTTAGGAACTTTTCTGAAAAGCAAACAAAGGAATAAAATCACATTGAAGAGCTAAGTCCTGAAATCCTGATTCATTCTATCTCCACATGTCCTCAGAAGAGCTATCTTCACATCAATGAGAGACACAAATGCTCTGGTACTTTAAAAACTAAGTTACCCATTTGAAATTAAACCAAGAGTTCAGACACTCAGATCTTTAAACTGCAAGTCCTGGACACTCCCCTCAGAGGCTTTGTCACTGGTTTGTTCTGAGATTTTTTGCTACCTGACATAATGTGTTGTGGCTCTTCTATACAAAACCCTGGGTCTGTAAAACATGCAGCAGCTTGTCCATCTTTGCTTCATACTGTGAGATAGAGTCATAAATCTTTCCCAAGAAAAAACTCTCATTTAGAAAGTGTAAATAAGAGCCACGTGACTTGCAGTACATCTCAAGCCCATGGAGAAAATTTCCTTGAATTTGGTGAACTTTGCCTCTGGCCCTCTAGACCCATCAGAACTGTTGCATGTGAAAAAATTCCCCCATTGCTTTTGCTATTATGAGATTTACTTCTTCCTCCCTGGCTTTAGGCCTGCTCTGTAGCTGTTGTTGAAATCAAGGGTGCAATTCCCAGTGACTTCCATGGGAAAAGGAGGATGGATTTCACATGGGAAAGGACTCCACGTATAAAACGTAGCTTTACACCAGACTTTTCTCCCAGTGTCTCTTTCAGCTCTCTGCTGGAAATAGTCACTAGGTAACATCTGGACATTTTCACACTAAATTTCTCTACCAGACAGTGAAACTTAGGAAATTAGTTCACCTACAGATTTGTTATGTACTATGTGCTCTCCCTACTCCTTCACTGGGGATAACATCCTAGGCCAGCAGAGACACCCTGAAAAGGGGAATAGTGAAGAAGGCAAGAAAGGAGTGTGTGTGCTGGTGTCCACAGCACACACCCAGTCTCTGACTCTGCTCATCTTGCAGGACCCCCGTGCTGTCTGATCCATCCCCCTGACAGGAAAATGTGCAGCACTCGGCTACCATTGGAAAGACATGCCTCTGGGGCCATGTCTCCTCAGTGGCAGGGTGGTGTCACCAGCCCCCCTGTCCTGGCACCACTGGGTTGGATGGGCACATCCTCAGAGGGCAGGTAGGATGGCAGTCTGGAATTATGTACATATGAGTGGTTCCCAAAATCATTGCAACTGAGGACAAAGAGGAGCCTGTGGGCAGGAGCGAAGCAAGTGTCTGTGCACAACTCTGGCCATGCCAGCATCTTTGCCCTTTTCTGAAGCAGAAAACCAGGGCCATTTCTGAGGGCAATGTGCATGTTGGCTGTCCCCACTGCCTGCATCCAGAGAACAGATACATAACTTGAACAGGAAGTACTGGTCTTGAGAATATCCTTGTGTTATGGGACTTTTAAAGAAACATTGAAAGTGGTACGTCTTGACTTTGGAGTTACAGCTGGTTCTATAAAACACATTCTTTTCCCATATATTTAGCTGAATGACATTTGATGTCAAAGGTGAGAACAGAAAGAAGATAATGTTTCACAACTGTGGGATCCAATTTTAAACAAGGGAACAACACTTTTAGCTAGTTATATATTCACAAGTCTGTATACTTTAGTGGAACACTGTGACCCCCTTTAGACCACAGCATGCAAAAATAGCAACTACACAGAACTGACAATGATTGATGTAAAATGATCAATAAGGAAAAATTCAGCTGCCTCAGGCTTAAACTACTATGTCAAATCAGTCAGGTGCTAAGCTTAAGATCTAAGAGGTATTCCTTTAGCTCTTACAAATTAGTGGCGTAAATTCTTCATGCTTCCTTTAGCCATACCCACATGTATCTCCACTGATTTGTGCAGTAGTACACCTGAACATACACCTCATTCCTGCCTCTTTATTTAAAATCATGCCATGTGCTCTTAAAGCCCATGTGCCTGGAGCAGAAGGGAGGTGTCAGTCCTATCCCAATGAGCTGGTGAGGAGGACGGTCACTCCTTTGCTGCTTGCTTTCCTTGCCAAGTCCTTGCTGCTCCCACAGCCCCAGTGCCTGTGCTGGTGTGATGGCTCCCAGCCCAGTGCCAGCAGGGCAGCAGGGCCACAAGCCAAGGGCACGGTGGAATAAGCCAGCTGGCAGAAAGCTATTGGCTGGGAACCAAAAGGAGGAGCTTTGCCACAGGCCTGTGGGAGGAGGAGAGAGGCTCTGGGACATCCTAGGGCTGGCCTTCCAGTCCATGTGGTCTTTGCCCACTTTCGCATGGGTTTGCAGCTTTTGCAGGGGAAGACACAGAGCCTACATGTGCTTCTGGACAAGGCTCCTGGATTTGGAGTGACCTGCACTGTAACAACCATCAGAAAAATCTCCTAGCACTTTGTCTTGGCTCAGGATTTATAATTTATAATTGCCAGAGCTGGGTCCCAGCGAGCCACTAGCTGCCCTCCAAAGAGAGCTTCTTCTCTGGGCAGGAGAGCCCCATCTGTCTTGTCACCAACTTTCTCCCTGAGACCTGCTAAAGAGTGCTTCTGGGGCTGCCTCACAGGAATGTTTCACATCCAGCAAAACTGCTGCATGCAGGGAAAGTTCCTGGGGCAGGGAGAGACAGCCAGTGTGTCCATAAAGGGACTCAAGACTGTGTCTGGGAGGTGAAACTACAGATGTGGCCAGGGAGAAGACCAGCTATACCAAAGGGAATATTATTAGAGGGAAGACAGTTTGAAGCTGTGAGGGACCAGCATGCTCTGTACAGGCCATAGGTATCTCCATACACAGTGCAGGTATCAACCTGTTGGAAACAGCATAGAGGGAGATTCTGCCTTGGTAGGAAATTACTCTCAGGTTACTCTTGATTAGCTTAAAGGCAGCTATGAACACAGGCTGCAGAACTCATCACATGTTTTTGTCGCTGTGAGACTCAGTGAGAAGCACCCCCAGGTCGCTCGCTGCTCTAGGACTCTGTGCGATAGCTCCGGTGGCTGTCTCCAATCAGTTGTGTCTTCTCCGTTACGTTGGTCGGCTGAAGCGTGATAGGAGTTTCTCCGTCTAAATTGGAGAAAACAACAAAGATTACTTTAAGAGCCCTTCGCTTGCTACCAAATTTCTTGTTAGCACCACACTATTTCATTCACTGTTCTGGTTACAGCTTGATTTGGTTTCACAGACAGCTGTGTGGGTACCAACAAGGTGACACTGCCCACACCAAGCCTACAAATGCTCTTACTGCTACTTCTCATACAATGGCAGATTTCTGGGGTTGCTGCTGCTGTTAGACTGGACATTTGCTGTGCCTGGTGCTTTCCAGAGCTTGCAGGCTAAAGATTCCTGCCTGTTCTAATAGCAAGTGCTTGTTCCTACAAATGGCTGAATACAATCAGCGCTGCTGTGAGTCAGCAAGCACTAACCTTGACAGTGTTTGTGAGAATGGGACAGAAATGAGTCTTGAAGAAGGCACAGTAAAGAAAGAGGAGAGTTAAAAGGGAAAAATGTGTGAGCAGTAATAGTAATACACTTGAAAGGCGAGAAATCATATATATCCTGAAAGCCAGCTAGTTAAATAAAAATGTTAAATTGAATTTGAAGTCTTATGTAATGTATATGCAATAGGACTCTGGGGATTACTATTTTAATGAATTTGGAAATACCAAAACTTCGTATTATCACTATATAAATCCTTACTGCTGTCTACTTTCTCACTCCGTGCAATTTTGTGTTTGCTTTCCCAATATATCTATAAAAAATGCATTTGTTGTAGAGTGGAGGAAAGTAGAAGTGAAGTCTTTACAGAGTTCCTTGCTGGCTGCTGTGTTCCATCTGATAAGGAATAAGGTTTGGTTGCCCTTATCCTGGGCCTCTTTCCAACCCACATGTTTTTTGGAGAGAGGGAAGTACTCAAGTATCAGAGACTGACTTTTACAAGTTCAGCCATCTTAGTGAACTGTTTAATGTGAAATACTTTGAACTATCTATGTCTTGATACTAAAACAGCCTTCACAGTAATTGAATACAAATGATGACTTTTTTTGCCAAATGACCAAATGTTCAGGAAAAAAATCTCATCTGACATTTCCTTCTGTTTACATGACAGTTGATGGGATGAATCATGGGCAAAAGATGTAATGTACAGGAGTAACTTAACCCAGAGCAGGAATCTAATTGCATGCCATACGGCTTCCACTCAGTGGGGGTAGAACAACTTTGACTCTGTCAAGGTGAAAGGCAAGAATGATTTAATGCCAAGCAGCTTCTCTGTATGGGCAATTCCATATTTAGACACAAGGTCAAAGACAGACGTGTTTCATAACTTCCAAAAGTATATGAGTAATTAATGCTTTGAGCTCAGATCAGGCTCATATTAGTTTGGCAGTTCCAATCCATTTTTAAGTTGCTGTGTGTTTTCTAGATTTCTGAGCAGCATTCCCTCCCACCCACTTCTGCCTCCAAGTTGTTCATTTTCTGGAAGATTGTTGATGCAGGGCAGAGATTAGCAGTTCATTTTGCTGTGATACCCAGGTGTGCAACAGGAGAACAGGACCCACTGCAAATGTGTCGCGTTGCCTCCAGCTGATCTGCAGATAGCTCTTAGCTGACACTCTCACCAAGCATTTTGCTGCTTGCACCCTTCTAAGATTTATGATAGGGTTTTCTAGCAGAACAGGGACCCATGGCATAATAAACTGTACAAATATAGCCTGCTAATGGCAAGCTGCAGAATGGAGGTGAGGCAGAATTCACAGTTTAAACTGTTTTCTATAGATAGCTCCTGCTCACTGTTCGCCTACATTTGTATCATATGGAGTGTGGAGGAGACAATGAAGTGATAAAAACTTACTGCTTCTGAGTTGGGAAAGTAGTTTTCTACTCAGGTTCTTTTATTCTTTTACTTCTTTTTTCTCTCCCAGAATTCATTTTCTATAAAATAAAAGTTGGTCTAGAAATGCCTTGCTTTGTTCTTACAATGATAACTGAACAGGAGAGAGCAGACCTGCCAAACTGCTTTGAGTGCATCATTACAGCCTGAAGTACAAAGGCAATCCAAATTCCAATGCCACCTCCCCCGGGAACACAAAAGTTAACAAAAATGTTGCCATCTACTTCAGTGGAAGCAAAATCTGTCAACCTGCCCCATGTGTGTGGGAAAGTGATGAAGTGTTGCACGTGTCTGTGCTGCAGACAAGCGAGTGATGCTTCCCTCTGCCAGTGCATTTTGACAGGTTACCTGTAACATCGTGGCATGATACCACAGATTACCTTAGTTTGCACCTTTCTAATGTCATATTTGATCTGAAACACTTAAAAATGTCATGTTTAAAATGTAATAGCCCAAATATAACATTTAATTTTTGGTCTTCTGCTCTATATTAGGTCAGAATCTTCTGGTACAAATCAATAGTTATGAGGAGAAATCCTTGTAAGCTAAGTATGTGCCAGGGCTTGCAAAACCCTAATTTTCTTTAGTTCTGATGATAATTTTATCTCTGGAAGTACATGCTGTAAAGTGAGGCTCTCAAGGGAGACATTGAGCTAGCTAAGGACTAGAACTAGTCAAATTTATCTTACTAAAACCTTCTTCTAGAGGAATATCAATTCCCCTAGAAATTCTGTTTTTCTAGAGAAATAGCATTTCAACAGAATTGAAGCCTTTGGCATGATTGTGTTGATTTCAGTGGCAACTCACATTGCTCTTACATTTTAGGGAATGGATCACTGAATCTTTGGCCTTACACCTCTTTCACTAATAATAATGTTTTATGGTATGTTAATTTGTGGAATGAAATCAACTGTGTAAAACCTTAATTTTGGTAATGAGAACTGTGAGGAACTGAAAAATTATTATAGTCGTGCCAGTTTGATAGTTGAAGTCTAAATCTCAACTCTTTTGAGCAGCACAGCCAGCACCAGGCAGCTCCCACTGAGCACAACTGCTAAGGGCTCAGTCTCAGAGGTTTGTAGCATCAGGAATTATGATGCTTTATCAATGATGCATTCTTCAGAAAAGCAATGACTGATTAAAAAGTATTTGGATAGTTTTTAGTGTGGCCTTAGTTTGAAAAAACTACATTTTGACCTCAGCAAGAAGTTCTGGTTAGCAATACTGTAGATGCTGGGGACAGCAGGAAGCAAAGAAATTAATTACTGGCTAGAATGCTCAGTCTGTGCTCAGAGGGCATGCAAAGAACTTGGATCCTAATAGAATCTCCTCTTCCAAAATTAAATCTGCTGCACAAGTGATTCTGAATTACAGTTAGTTTCTGAATTACATACAGGAACATTTCTATTACTTACCTAAAGGAAAGCATGAGTATTAATTTCTATGGCTCAACATACAAAACTGCACAGTCTTTGCATTCTAAAATTCAGCTGTGTCTTTCTGGCCACTGTGCCTGAAGTTGGGGCGACAAGGGAAGAAGGAAGGGAGGAAGCACACTTTGATCTGGCTGTCATTTTTTTTTCTTTTCCTAAATGCATTGTCTATTTTCCTTTCAGCTGCAGAAAAGATGCTCATGTTACCCTTTGTCATAGAGCTTTTGTTTTTATTCCTTATATGTTGCTCTCATAAAATAAAGATAATTCTACTTTACTGAGACTTGCTGGTTTTGATAAGGAGGAAAGTGTAGCAAGACTGAAGAGGAGGGTGGGAAAGGTTTAAGATCTAGTCTTCTTCAGACCCTACCTATGCATTTAATATTGTCTTCCAAATACTTAAAACATGAAATTCCACATTACATTAATTTTTCAGACTGGTACTTTGCTAAGCATTTAAAATTAATTTTTAAAATTGGTCTCAGTGGGACTTGGTGGGAGTAAAGGGATGTCAAGAAGCCTAAAATTAAAGAATACCAATACCTTCTTGTACCTGTGCCAGAAGGAAAGAGCAATTATTTTTCTGTCACTGGGGAATTTTGTGCTGGATTTTGAGGGAGAATTAAAATAAATATAAACCAAATTAAAAAACAAACAAACAAACAAACAAACAAAAAACCAACAAAAAAACAACTGAACAAAAGGAGCAGAAATTAAACATTCTAATTCTTCAAAGTCCTATCCTTCTACTTCAGACTTGGCTTTGGTATCATAGACTCATGAAGAGCAAGATCCATTTTAGATTTGCACTTTTCAGGTGCCTAATGTCATAGAGTTCATTAGATTTGTCTCACATAAAGTATTGTGGTTATAAAGTTTTCACTAGTATTTTTTATTGCCTTTGCAGAGGCTGATCAAGTATGACCAATTTTTAAGCTGTGTTTACCTTGATATGCCTCTAGGCAAAATCAATTTAAAAACACCACCACCCGTTGGCGTAACAGTTATAAAAATAGCATTTGTTTCAACTACTACAAGTGTTTTGTTACATATTTATGGAAGGGTAAATTTGTGTGAAAAGTTGGGGGGAAGAAATTTCTTACTGCTAAGGGAACATGACATTTGCAATCTGGCAGTGCTATTTTAAGCATAATAAACATAAGAATATTACAGTATAAGATCTTCCATAACAATGGAAGAGAAAAAGAGTGAGCTGACTTCTTAGGTCCTTCCTCATAAAAAAACCATAATCTTAATCACAGTTTGTATAAATTTGCAACTGAAAAGTGTCCTCAGTCCTTCCCTGGTACCTTGGGTTCTTATTGCTGGAGCAAGGGTCGCTGCATCTCTCACCCTGTACATATCTATCCAGTTTGAGATGTTTCTACTTCCCCTGAATATGAAGGCAAAACTGCCCCTCTCCGGCACACTAGGACAGACCTCTTTGTTCACAGCATGTATCCCATACTACTGCCAAATTAGGAAATCACCTCCATCATTCCTTGGCATAGCCAAAAACCTGAACATGCAGCTGGGGGAATGCAGCAAAGCCAAAAGCCAGGTTGACCTGCTGCAAAGGTCATTCTGCTGCCACAGGCCCGTGTTCCTGGCTCCTAAGTTCCCTGTTCCTCTTGCCCCTAAGATAGCACTTGCCTGCTGCACCATGAAGCACACTAGAGAATTAAATGGGCCAGGAACTACCCACATTTTTGAGAGGATTAGTTTACACCTGAGTGTAAGGCCTGAGTCAGGTTGAATTGCTACTGGCAGTGCAGAAGAGAGTGAAAAGCTTGGGGGCTGGATGGGAGAGGAACAGGACCACCGTAGCTCCCATGCATATTCTCCTGGGTTACTACACAACCTTACTCTTGGAAACTTTGCATCTTTCCTTGAAGTCTTCTCTTGAATGGGTACAATATCCACCACAAGCACGGATAAATTTTACAGAACTAAAGTCTGAATGACAGCTTATTCAGGCCAATCAGATGTGACAGGTACCAATCCAGCAGAGTCTAATGTAGGAGTGTAGGATCTAGGATATGAAGGAGTGTGGGCATGGGGGCTACAGGGTGAACATTGTCTCCTAAAATAAGCCCTAAGACTTTTACTGTGTAAGTGTCTCTTAAGAGATACAGGTGATATTTAGCTGTAAGTGCCATAAGTTTGGTTTTGCATTAATACATAGTTTGGGAAGTTTGCTGGGTTGTGGTCTTAGCTAGAGTGAGCTGGCACATCTCCACTGGAATCTGGAAGCAGCCTTAGTGTTGTGAGCAGAACATCTGGACTACAGGCTTTAAAGATTGTTTTGAACAGCTTTGCCACACGGTAAGCCCCTACAATACACACCTCTTTCCATGTCGTTCTTAATTTGCTCTTCCAAGTCTTCTGGAGACACACAGAACTCCTGCTGTTCCCCCTCGGGCGCCTTCGGTTTACACTTCCCACAGCAGCAGTTGAAGCAGCAGCAGAGGCAGCAGCAGAGGTAGCAGCCAGTCAGCAAACCACAGACTGCAAACAGGCCCTGGGTTAAACACAGCGGGACGAAAGTCCTGTCAGCAGTGACCTTCCTCAAACTTGTGGCTGTCTTTTACAGCTGAAGGCAGAATGTCAGAGGAACTCTGGTTCCTGAGTGCTTGGCACTCAGAGGAGTCCACCTGCTGCCCCAGAGCCTGAACAAGGGCCAGATCTTCCAAAGCCCTCCTCACCCACAAGCTCCTATTTGTCACTAAGGACCAAATCCACAAAGAAGACACCAACCAACAGGCTCCCACATGCTCAGCATTTGAAAGTCTGTTGTTCTGCTGATGGCCCTCAGAAAAACCCTCCAGGCAGTATGCAAAACCCCACCCACCTTAAAATGACTCATTTCCATCTTTAAAATGACTCATTTGCCCAAGATCATTTTTGCAAACACTTATTTACTGGCAAGCTCTTTTCAATAACAAAGCTGAGAGAAAAAGAAACAAAGACCCAGATGCATCCCACATCATTTTGGACACTGAAATAAAGTATCCTGTTCAGGACTGTAGCTGCTATGGACTCCCCACACAGTCAAAGAGAAGTTAAAAGCCCTTCCAGGGGGAGATTCAGCCATTCATAATACATAAGAGTATTTGAGTTGCCCATTGTGGGTGTCTCTCTCCCCATTGGCCTGTGCAGGACTACACAGGTGACCTCTCCTAAATTATAGTCCCCTGACTATGGTTTCTTGATCTGGGGACTCAGGTAGCAAGAAGTTCCCACCTTTGCTTGCTCTTGTCCTCCTGGCACAACACATAGAGGATTCAGGAGAGCCAAATGGAAAGAGGGTAGGTTTAGATTAGATATTAGGAAGAAATTCTTCATTGTGAGGGTGATGAGGCCTCTTTATGCTTTGGGGGTGGCAGGATTTTGGGCTGGGGGAGACATAGAGAGACCACCTGTGATAATACTCAAATGACTCTATTTACATATTTGGGATTTTTTTGTGCAAAACCCATGAAAACCAGGAAGCAGTGATTACTTTGCTCTTTAGCATGTCTTGTCTCACCTCTGGGATACAGCTTGCTTGAAGCAATGCTCACATTTCTCCTTTAGTTGTTAGGGACTTATTAGCTTCTCTCTGTACTCCCTACTGCTCTCTTTATGAGTCAAAGCCACAGTGGTTATTTCTGTACCTGATTTTATGGCCCCAGAGGATTTTATACTTCATAAAATCTTCCTTAAAGATCACCAAATAAAATAAAAATAGAAGCTAAAAAGACACCAACAAAACAACAAACAAAAAACAAACAACCAAACAACAACAAAAAACCCAAACCAAACCAAAACAAAACAACCCACAAAAAAAAACCCCACAAAACTGTGAAGAAAATATTTTTTGCCAAAAACTGTTAAAGGAGTCCACACTGTTGCCCTCTCAGTGCTGAGGCCACCTAACTGTTAGAAAGAGGGAGAAGGAGAGGGTGGACAGCAAAGACAAAGGGGAATGATCCATCAGGAGGTGACAGCGGCTGTGGTGGGGTGTGCAGCCTGCAGCAGGAGGCAGCTGCAGCAGCTGCAATCAGGCAGCCTCCAGCCAGCCTCTGAGGGGCAGCACCTTTGCAAGTTTAATTTAAACACTGCTACTTTTTCATTGGTTTCATGCACTGTTCTGCATTTGAGCAGCTTCTGCCTCATCTTGATTCAGAAGTCAGATTATGGCTTCTAAAACGCCCAAAATGCCCAAGTGACTTCCCAGCTTGTAAAGGGAATGTGGGGCAATGCAGCACTGGCCTGTTCCTTGCTGAACAGAGAAATCTGTGTTCCACAGTTCTCAGATAAAAGCTGTCATGGCATGCTTGCTTCAAACAGTACAGGTCATCTTCCTATGTATTCTGTCACAGTCCAGCAGAGTGCTTTCCTGTGCTTCTGTGGCTGGAAACAGGTGGGATGGAAACTGCATGGATTTTGCACATTTGCAATTGTTTGTTGCATGTCTGTAACATTTCAGTATTTGAGAAACACTTGAATTTGATATATGCAAACATCAGAGGACATCAATGTGATAAAGGAACAAATGAAACCAACTCTTTCATGACTAGAACAGCCCATTATGTGTTTTTTCTTGAGCAGTATTCAGGGTTTTGGTGTATCAGTCTCTTCCTGTCCTACTCTCTTCCTCCATTCCACTCTTGTAACCTTTTCTTTGAGTTTCTTTCTCTCACTCCATCACCAGGGCACATATATAATGCTGTAATCAGAGTGTTATGTATTATTATTGCTTACTTATGTTGTGTACTATATATAGGAAAAAAGACAGCTAAATTCGTATCATAATAATTTATTAATTGGTTGTCACATAAATGGGACTTCTTGTGTTTGAATAATGAGTCATTATTATTTAGTCATTACAGAAAAGAAAGTCAAAATTAACCTGGAGCATTAGATTCAAATCTAATTAATGTCTGAAAGTGTTACAAAACATGTACTATAATTGTATACCAGGTTAAAAAAAAAGAGAAAACTTTCTATATTAGTGCTAGTCTGAGCCTACATTACATTCTGCCACTGTCAGTTTTCCAGATAATATTGTTTTATTAAGTTTTTAGTTTAGAGTCAGATTGTACTATTTCTTAGGCCTGTAGGGAGACCATGTTTTTCAGGGGATTCCTTGTGTATGTAGTTGCCAGTGTGCATTGTAACATTTGATTTCCAAAAGAAAGTAGCAGCTTACCTTTGCCCACCAGCTTGAGAGCATGAAGTAGGTGTTAACATTTTCCTCACCAAACTGTTCCGCCACATAGAGCCCTAATGATCCGTACTTGTCATATATGTTTCGCTTGGACAAATCAGTCAGGGTTGCATGAGCATTGTTGATCTCTTTAAATTTTTCTGCAGCCTCTGGATTGTCTGGATTCTTGTCAGGATGGTATTTCAGAGCCAATTTTCTTAAATATGAGACACAAACAAACAACAACAACAACAAAAAAACCAGAGGGAAAATAAGTTATCTATGTATGTGTATGTATACAGGCACAAAACATTACAAAAATATTTTCATAGAGTTATAATAATTCTGAACTGTGTGTTCAGCCTTCTTTTTTCCAGCTCTGGTGTACTCAGTGGAAGAAAAGGGACACAAAGGAACCAAACATGAGAGTTTTGATGAAAGAGATGTGCCTATTACACTGAGAATGAACTTTGTGTATTGATACCTAGTCAGCTACTGTGTTAAAGTAGACAGTGATACAGGATGAAAGCACAGATTGCAACATGATAATAAATCACAGGCATTTGTTGCATTATGATTGCCAACTCATTTACATCATTTAGCAGGTTTTAGCAAAGATAAAGATTTTTTAAAGGTTGTTTAAAAACATGATGATCGCACTGCTTATCCAGGCAACATTATTTTCTTTACAGCAAAGGAAATTCTGTGTTCAATTGCCTATCAATAGTAGCTACATTAAAATGTTGTAAACAGTGTCTGTGTTTGCAGAAGCCCAGACAGTGATGATGGAAAACCCAGTTACGAGTTGCAATAGAAGGGAAGCATCTTTTTGAAGCACAAGGTGGAAAAGCATAATGAGTTAATCCTGGTTTCAAGTGCTTGTCTTTTTGCCTGATTCCCCACTGCTGCACTTCTGAGACAATCCTTAAGGCAGTAAAAGGGGATTGTCATAAGATCATCATAGGAACCATCATAGAATGGTTATTTTTGTAGAATCGTGGAGTGGTTAGGGTTGGAAGAAACCTTAAAGATCATCTAGGTCTGGACCCCCCACCATTGGCATGGACAACTTCCACTAGACCAGGTTGTTCAAAGCCCCAAACAGCTTGGCCTTGGAGACTTGCAGGGATGGGGCATCCACAACTTTCCTGAGCAAGCTGTTTCAGTGCCTCGTGACCCTCACAGTAAAGAATTTCTTCCTAATATATCACTTAACATACTCCTTTTTTAGTTTAAGGCTATTGCTCCTTGTCCTATCACTTCATGCCCTGGTAAAAAGTTCCTTTCCAGCTCTCTTTCAGGACCGCTTGAGGTACTGGAAGGTGCTGTAAGGTCTCCCTGGAGCCTTCTCTTGTCCAGGCCAAACACCACCAACTCTCTCAGCCTGTCTCCATGTCTCTGAACATCCTCGTGTCCCTTCTCTAGACTTGCTGCAGCAGGTCCATGTCCTTCTTATTTTGGGGTGCCCAGAGCTAAATGCAGTGATCCCTGTGTGGCATGAGAGTGGAGTAGTGTCAACTAGTTTGGGTGGCTGATGCCACTGGAAGCCTTTCCTAGGTCAGAGTTTGACACTGCTTCCTCCCCCTGACTGTACTCAGCCCTATGGCATTTGGGGACATGCACAGCTTGAAAAGTACAGTGTGTGACTCCCGGCTCACAGCACTGGGGAAGCACAGCATCCAGAAGAAGGGGTTTGCTTCCAACCATCTTGAAGCACTGGTAGTGTGAACTCACACACTCTTGCAAAACAAGTATGGACAGAAGTATATATTTTCAAAAATCGCCACTCCCCGTAAAGAGCTTGCAAAGTCTCCAGGACATTTATTTAACGACTAGTGCTGACCTCTAGTGGCATCAAAAGCGATTTAGTAGTGTTTTAGGCTGATTCAATCACAGCCAAGCTATGTTTCATTTTGTATATATTCTCTCCAAATATTTTGAGAGCTAGCCATAACTGCTATGACCAAAAATAGTATTTGTGGTGTGAAGGCAATGTGCCTACACTTCCTCTAACAAATTTAACCTCAAAGTAGAGTCCTACTTGGTTTCCTTCTGAAGTCCCAGTATAGGTTACTCCTCCAGTAAAAAGTAACTGCTTTGTTCCTGATGACAGTTCCTGCCTGGAAGACATTCTGCCAATATCAAGACTGATACGAGCCTGGGAACAACGTCTGCCGGCGATCTCTTCAATTCTGTTGAACTCAAGTCACAGACTTATAGGTCATAAATAACTCCTTAAACATGTGTCTAATAGCATGAATAGGTTCATGTTCAGTCATATTTAATACACTGTGCATATTGCACCTTAAACACAAGGTTTTGGTCATGTTTGACATGTGCCCTAATCACAATAAAAAAAATTTAATATAAGAACTGAAAAAAACAAGCTAAGTCTTGCTTGACTAATGACATTATGTGTCATCCAAGTATTTAAGTAAGTGATGCAATCTATCCCTTTTCTTACCTGAAAACAAGCCCCAACAATCAGGAAAAAAAAAAAAAAAAGAAAAAAAAGGAAGTATTACTTTCAAAAACTCATCTATGTTTGCAGGCATCAGACAATCAATTTCCAGCCTTTCTTTCTTTTCCCAGAGACCCAAAGACATCTTCTGTCTGAGCTACATCTCAAACAATCTTATAAAAAAAGAATTTGAACAGAATGTAGTTTTGGAAAGATGAAACACATTAGTTGCTCTCTCACTTTACCTATTATTGTTTTAGACTACCTACAGGATTACTGTCAGCAATTAACAAAAGATAATCTATGTTGTTATTTTTAATTTTGGGACAAATGTTCTCACTAAAAAGATTACATTACCAAAACAGCTCTTTGCACACTGAGATGATATACACTAACTGAAGGTGATTTAGCAATGGGAAAAAGATCTAGATATTAGCACTACAATTCATACAAGTGCGACAAAAGGACTCTGTTAGGTCCAACCCAAGAAACAATAAAAGTAAGGACAAAAACTATGTGACAACACAAAGTACTAGCTGTATGGTACTGTGGGTACCTGTGGGTCCCTGGAAAAATGACATTCCCAGTCATGTAATAAACAGGGTTCATTATGACAAAAAAGCAGAAGACAAAAAAGTAGAGAGTGAAATGAGCAAAGGAGTTTGTAGGCCACTTCCTGTGCCAAAATCATGGGTTTATGTCCATTCATATTTTTGGTGAATGGTGAATGGCTTTCTCCTTCACTGCCTTAGGATCACTGCCCACTGCAGCCCTCCACAGCAGCAAGCAAGTTTGGGAGAGAAAAGTGACAACAAACAGAAAAACAGCTATCCCAGAAGATGGTTAAGTGTGCCCCAGATGGATAAGGCACTTAAGGAAATGAAGTCAGTGAAACAAACTAAAGACCTCTGTCAGTGGGAGGCGTAGGCTGAAAAGTGAGATCAGGCCAGACTCTGACACAGGAGAGGGTTTGATGAGAGTGCTTTTGACTGAGGATAGCAATATTTTGAAGACGGGAAATACATTTTATAAGGTCAAATATGACAACAATATAAAGTATCAGAGGATGTGAGCAGTATGTCCTCATGCTTCCTTCGATAGCTCAGCTGGTAGAGCGGAGGACTGTAGGCTCCCTTGCACGGCCATCCTTAGGTCGCTGGTTCAACTCCGGCTCGAAGGAGTGCCCTTTTGCCTCTGGCACACATCCTGCACTGCCACTGCTGCCTTTTGGTCCTGCCCAAGAGGCTTCCCTTCAGAGGTCTGTCCAGCCATGGGTTTTTGCCTGAGGTTGGGAAGATGACCAGACAAAGTATGTTTGAGTGAACTCTGGGGCAGGGGATGGTGGGTCTGAGCTCTGGAGTTGTCAGGGGTCACCTCCAACAGGAAGATGAGTGAGTGTGTGAGAGTGAAGATCAATAGGGGGTGCTCAGGCTTTGGGTGCAGGGCATCCTGGTGAGGGCTGTGTGCCTGGGAGGGGAGAGGACCTTGGTCAGAGGCTGCAGGGTGGGGAATTAGCTCAAGTGGTAGAGCGCTCGCTTAGCATGTGAGAGGTAGCGGGATCGATGCCCGCATTCTCCAATGCTTTTCATTTCCCTTGTTTGGACACAAGGCCCTTTGTCAGGGATCCATCTATTCTCTGGGGGCTGTGGGAAGATATATGGTGTGCCCTGGATTTACAGAGGAGGATGACATCCAGGGTTGTATGAAGACTGTGGGCAGTTTGGCAGAAGAATTGATCTTCTCCCTCTTTCTTGGACAGTTCTCAAGTATCAAGCAAAGTACAGAAAAGGACCAATGGAATAGAGCAACCTCAGTGGAGGGCCACCAAGGGACTCAAGGAATTCTCTTTAAAGACAGACTGAGGAGAGTAGGTGCTTTCAGTTTGCAGAAAGAGATGTTTGGAGGACTTACACATGACGTTCCAACACTCTGTCACAGAACAGAGGGATGGCTGTCATTTTGTTTTCTCTTATGCTTGAACAGAGGGCAAAAGACAGCACAGTGAAAGGGAAGGAAGGGAAAATGCAGCAGGATATAGGTAAGCTCTGTGTGGCTGTGAGGAAGTTCATGTGTAGAAGTTGACGCCCAAGGAGCTTATGGAGCATTTCTGTGGTTTGCGTGACGGATGGGTTGAGCAAGGTTCTGTGATGATGGAGCTGAGGCTGTTTGAAGCAAGATGTGGTAATAGAGGCATGATGGTGCACTGTGGCTTGGGAAAAGTGCTGGATGAGTGTGTGCTGGGTGAGGTCCCAGGCATGTGGCCATGCTTCCTTCGATAGCTCAGCTGGTAGAGCGGAGGACTGTAGGCTCCCTTGCACGGCCATCCTTAGGTCGCTGGTTCAACTCCGGCTCGAAGGAGTGTCCTTTTGCCTCTGGCACACATCCTGCACTGCCACTGCTGCCTTTTGGTCCTGCCCAGGGGACTCCTGTTCAAAGGTCTGTCCAGCCATGAGCTCTTGTCTGACTTTGAGAAGTTGACCAGCCAAGGCATTTTTGGGTGAACCCTGGTCAGGAAATTGTGATTTTGAGCACCTGTGTTGCCTGGGATCAGAAGCGGTAGGAACATGATCAGTTGAGTTTTTGATGGTGTGAGAGTGATATTAATGGGAGGCCCAGGCTTTGGGTGCAGGGCATCCTGGGTGAGGGCTGTGTGCCTGGGAGGGGAGAGGACCTTGGTCAGAGGCTGCAGGGTGGGGAATTAGCTCAAGTGGTAGAGCGCTCGCTTAGCATGTGAGAGGTAGCGGGATCGATGCCTGCATTCTCCAATGCTTTTCATTCCTCCTTGTCAGTGTCCCTCTGACCACTGGTGCTATTTGGAGCTATTTGTAGCTGGCTTTACTGATAACATCTGGAGCTGTACCAGGAGCAGCAAGGGCTGTAGACTGGGGTATCTGAATATTCCTGTTTACTTGGGATTACATCAATATCCTTGCCCACCTCTATGCCTCCTCAATTGATGTCCTCTTCATTATTGAGAAAAGCAAAATATCAAACTAATTTTTAAGTATGGTAAAAATAATTACTCTGGGAACCACCAAGCAGTGGGTTTCACCCTGCTAAGATCACAGAACAGATCCTCCTGAAAGATATGTCTAGACATGTGAAGACATGGGAGGTGTTTAGTGACAGCCAGCATGGCTCCACTAATCACAAATCATGATTGACTAATCTAGTGGTCTCCTACAATAGACTGATCACCTCAGTGGATAAGGAATGAACTGTGGATGTCATCTAACTAGACTTCACTAAGCCTTTGACATCATCCCACACAACATCCTTGTCACTAAATCGGAGACACGGGGTTTTGATGGATGGACCATTCAATTAATAAGGAATGTGTTGGATGGCCACATCCAAAGAGCTGTAGTCAACAGCTCAATATCCAAGTGGAAAAGAGTATCAAGTGGTGTTCCTCAGGGTCTGTACTGGGACCAGTACTGTTTATTATCTTCATTAATGATGCCATTGTGAGTGGGATTGAGTGCACCCTCAGCAACTTTACAGATGACAAGGGGAGCGGTGCAGTTTTTATGCTTAAGGGAAGATATTCCAACCGAAGGGACTTCAAAAAGTTTGAGGAGTGGGTCCATGTCAACTTCATTAGGTTAAACAATCCTGGTGCAAGGTCCTGGACCTGGGTCAGGGCTATCACCAGTATCAGTACATGCTGAGAGAGGAATGGATTGAGAGCAACCATGTGGAGAAAGACTTGGGGATGCTGGTGGATGAAAAACTTGACATGAGCTGGCAATGTGCCTTTATAGCCCAGAAAGTCAGTCATATACTGGGCTACATCAAAAGTGGCATGGCTAGCAGGTGGAAGGAGGTTATTCTGCCCCTCTATCAGCCTCTTGTGAGCCCACACCTAGAGTGCTGTGTCCAGCCAAGGGTTCCCCAGCAAAAGAAAGACATGGTTAGAGCTGGTCCAGAACAGGGACACAGGACTGATCAGGGGATTGAATACCTTTCCTGTTAAGGTAGACTGGGAGAGTTAGGACTGTTCAGCCTGGAGAAGAGAAGGCTCCAGGGAGACATAATAGCAGCCTTTCAATTGATAAAGAAGGCTTATAAGAAATACACAGACACTTTTTCGCACTTCTCTCACTTATGGTGAGAGAACAAGTAGAAATGGTTTTAAACAAAACAGGGCAGATTTAGATTATGTAAAAAGAAATTCTTTAGGATAACAGTGGAGGCACTGGAAAAGGTTGCCCAGAGAACTTGAAGATACCCCATCCATCCCTGCAAAAGTTCATGTCTGGTTGGATGGGCCTTTAAGCTATCTGGTCTAATGGAAGAGGCTCTTGCCCACAGCAGGAAAGTTGGACAACATGAACTTCAAAGGTTCTTTTCAAACAAAGTATTCTATTATAATACATGAAAGACAGACAGTCACAAACTGCAGGCTTTGGGTGAGCTAAGCAGAAGGTTTCAAATGCCTCTCAAGAGGTTATTGATTCAAATGTTAGATCTTTTGCTGTGGTGATGGGAAGAAGAATAAGCCACAGTGGGCCACAACTGAAGCAGGAGAGATTCCATTTTTTCCCTCCTCGGGTCAGACAGGCAGGAGAAGAAGGGTGTCCTGAAGTGCTGTACAGTCTCCATGCTTGGAGGTTGATGTAATATAAATGGCTGAACCCTTGAGTCAGCTGCAGTGATCCTTGAGCTCAGGCTGCTGTAGGAGATTTGAAAAGAGGTGTCCTGAGGCCTCATCCAAGCTGATTGCTTTGACTGCTCTGTCACAGAGGAAGAGCTTGCTTGGGTCTCTCCATAGCTCTGCTGGTGGAGTGAAGGGCTGTAGGCTCCCTTCCATGGATACACACCACATCTGTCAGGGTGCTGCCTACCCTAGTACATCTGAAAGGCCCTGAACTGACCTCATGTGGGACCTCCATCTCCACCCATGGGTCTAGTAGCTCTATTTACATTAATCTCTTTTTCCATGCTACACCACAGGAGTCTTGATCACTAGCTAAGGTAGAGCCATAACTTTGGATGTGTCCAGCCACAAAGACTCTTGACACATACACTGATGTGAAAATGGAAGTTCTGGCTTGACCTCAACCCTCTCTTGTCAGCCTGGACCTGCCTGGCAGTCACTGGACATGATCATCATTCTGACCTCCGCACCAACTCCCTTGCTTGCAGTGCCTGGTGGTGCCTTCTGCTCTGGTCTCTTACCTGGGATGAGCCACCATGGCTGGGTCTGGCCTGGTTTGGTGTTGTGGACATGAGATTCTCTGGGAAGTGTGGGTCTAAGGCAAGTGTTTCTTTCTTTCTCCCGGACAGTGTCGTGCAGATGTATGTGAGGTGGTATGAAAGATGAATGGTTGTCTGAGTGTGTGCTGGGTGAGGTCCCAGGCATGTGGCCATGCTTCCTTCGATAGCTCAGCTGGTAGAGCGGAGGACTGTAGGCTCCCTTGCACGGCCATCCTTAGGTCGCTGGTTCAACTCCGGCTCGAAGGAGTGCCCTTTTGCCTCTGGCACACATCCTGCACTGCCACTGCTGCCTTTTGGTCCTGCTCAGGGGAGTCCCCAGAATGAGCTGCCCAGCCATGAGCCATTGTCTCACTTTGGGAAGATGACGAGCCAAGGCATTTTTGGGTGAACACTTGGTGATAGACAGTGGTTCTGAGCCCTGGAGTTGTCTGCAGTCATGCCTAACAGGAAAGTGAGTGGGTGGGTGGTAGTGTGCAAGTGAAGTTGATCTGGGAGGCTCAGGCTTTGGGTGCAGGGCATCCTGGGTGAGGGCTGGGTGCCTGGGAGGGGAGGGAGCCTCAGGCAGAGGCTGCAGGGTGGGGAATTAGCTCAAGTGGTAGAGCGCTCGCTTAGCATGTGAGAGGTAGCAGGATCGATGCCTGCATTCTCCAATGCTTTTCATTCCCTTGCCTGGACCTGCTCTGCAGAGAGGAGAACAGCATCTAGAACTATGTCCATGGCAACCTGGGCTGTGCATTGAAGGAACAGATTCTGTCACTTTGTTCTGAGTATGATGGAAAGGATTCAGAATATTGTGCCCATCCTTGGGCCTCCGTGTATAAGACAGACATTGACCAAGTGCAAAGAGCTCAGAATAAGGCCTCCAGATCCTGAAGAAGAAAGGGCTGTTTGGGAGATAAGCAAGCACTTATCAAAATGCCTATCAGGAGGTGATTTAACAGTTAGGCATTTTACTGTGGTGATTAATGGAGGAAAGAAAAACAACAGGCCACAATTGAAGCAGCAGAGGTTCCAGTTTTTTCTCATCTATGAGAGAATGAAAACCTAAAAAGAGTTAATGTCTCAACACTTGGTAGCAGAGCAAAGGACAGTTTCCATGCTGATGAGGTAAGGTACAGGTAGAAAAGAGCATCTTTCAATGCGGGATAACGCTTTCCTTGGATCAGCTTCCTTATCTTGGGTAACTATCTCCAAAACCAGGTATGAGACAGCATTGCACTTGTCTCTCTGACATCTGTGAAGGGAATCGAAACCATGAGGCCCCCCCAACCCCTTTCTGAAAAGTTTGAGAAAAACAAAATGCACATGCGTGAGGGCTAGTCTATAAACAGCACAACTGAGATGGGTGGGGTGTGCCATCTGAAGGAACCAAACCAGAGGCAGCACTGGAACCCTGGCTCATGATTTGGATCTTTTCCTCTATCTTCTTCTCTTTCTTTCTTTTTCTCTTCCTCTTCTTAAAAGTTTAAATTGCTGCTCCCATGGGCTGTTCAGAAAAGTTTAGATAATTGCTGCCATGGGCTATTCAACTTATAATAAGGTTTAAACTTATTCAGCTTAACAATAAGTTTAAATTGCTGCTGCCATAAATGAAATTTTCTAATTGATTGTTTGGCAATTGATCGTTTCTAATTGTTAGTTTTGCCTTAATTTAGCCAAAAGGTATCCTGAGTGTTAGTTGTCCCCAGGACTGCCCTCTAGGGACCTGACATTTTCAGAAAAAATGGTCCAGGAGCACCTTCTCAGGACCTGGCACCTCCTCAGGTCAGCCAGGTGGGAGAAGAATATTGCCCTGGAGTGCTGTGCAGTCTCCGTGCTTGGGGGTTGGCATGATCTGACTGGCTGAAGTCTTGAGCAAGATGATGAGATCCCTCATCTAGGGCTGCTTGGAGGAGAAGGTAGACATAGAGATGAGGACAGCCCTGAGGACTCATTCAAACTGATTGCTTTGAGAACACAGTCATGGAGGTAGAGCAGAGAGAGTACCTTGACAGTCTGTTGGTGTCTGCTGGTATAGTGGAGGGCTGCTGGTTCTCTCACATGGCGACCATTACATCTTATGTGGGCATTAAGGGACTGAATAGGCCTGAATGGCCCTCACCAGCCTCATGTGGAGTTTCCACCTCCAACCATCAGCACAGGAGTTCTCTCTATGTTCACATCTTGGCCTTCACTTTCTTTCTGTGTTAAAGAGCAGGAGTCCTGGTCTCTAGCTCAGTAATGGCCACAGGCATAGCACTATCAAGGCACAGAGACCTCGGATCCAAACCTGATGTGCAGGTAAATGTCCTGCATTGACCTAAGCCCTGGCTTGTCAGTCTGGACCTGCCTGGCAGCCACTGGACATGATCACCCTGCCCTCTGCAGTGACTTCCTTGCTTGCAGTTGCCCCTGCTTTGTCACGGTAATAGCACCTTCTGTTCTGGATGATTGCTTCAAGTGAGCCACCATGGCTGTTTCTATCCTGGCCAGGGGTTGTAGGTTTGAGAAGCAATGTGAAATAAGTCAAGTCTTTCTTATTTCCTGCAGAGGAGGCTCATGCAAATATAAGGGAGTAGTGTGAGACTTGAATGACTGGATGTGTATGTGATGAAAGGCTGAGGTGTCAAATTTGTATGCTTCCTTTGATAGCTCAGCTGGT